>VDFB02185677.1:0-21023 GCA_007258455.2 Sequoia sempervirens
AAGTCAATAAAACATATTCGCCATACTCTAGAAAGCTATTTGTTGCATTAGTTATCGTTCATGAATTTTTTTATGAATTTAATTGTATTTATTTCCAAAATCGCATTCTTTCAATGTATTGCAAAAAAACCTTCAAAAAAATAAAAAAACTACAAACAAAACAAAAAACGCATTCACAATCAGAAGATTTGGGTTGAGAGACACCTGGTCTCTTACATGTAAATTGTAAAGAGCCAAATTAATCACTGAATTTGTCAACTAAAATTAGTAATGACTAATTAGTTACTAGATTGAACAATGAAAAAGAAAATAGTTAGAAAGGAAGCCTACCCTGAGGCTTGAATAATACTTTGATTCCTTTGATACAATGGTGGATTGGGGTCAATCTTTGTAATGTCCCCAAATTGGTGGTGGAGTGATTTAATTGATTAAGTTGTCCAAAAATTAAAAGGATGACTTAATTGATCATTTTAATTAAAATAAAGTGGGAATATTAAATTAATTATTTATAAAGTTATCTAAATAAATTAAATCATAAAGGTAACTTTATTTTTAATTAATTTAATAAAAGTGACTTAAGCGAAAATAAATATTATAAATTTGGGTTGGGGCCCTAGCTCGGTTGGCTAAATCTTTCCTGTTGCAGGAGGTTGGTCATGAGGTCTAGTCTCCCCCACCTTCGTGGTACAGGAGGGCGTTTTGCGCCAGTGCCGCTGGTCACGTTAAAAAGTTTACCAGGTGCACTGCAGTTTATAGGGGGTCGTGCTACCCGATTCCTGCAGGCTAAAAAATAAAAAAAATTATAAAGTCACTTTTAGAAATATTATAATATTCTAGAAGCTTCTTGGAGGATCTTTCTAGAAGATAGAAAAGTTCTTTATAAGGAGTTGTGAGCTAGCCATTTGAGTATGCTTGGATTTCACTTCTCATTCCAGTTTGGAGAGAGCTTGAAGGCTTTCATGTCCAAGGGTTTGAAGACTCTAGGATACCAGTTTCGGTTGTGAAATATCAACCCTAGTTGGAGATTGTGGAGATCATTTTAGGTTTCCTACATGAGCTTCATTGCAAATTTAATGGTCACCTTCTTTGTCACCCAACGATGACCCTTTGTTTTTTGGCGTTGGTCCACACGGTTCATTGGCGGTGTTCTCTTCTTCACTTTCCACTTCGCCTAACGCTGATAGTACGAACAATTCTCTGGTTTGGTCGGTGAGGTCCTTATATATTTCGTCGAGAAGTGGTAAGTGTTGGGCTATTTCTACCCACTCTCCCTTCATACATTCTCTTGTTGTGAAAGTTCTCTTTGTCTCCCAACTACAACTTTTTCCGAAATTTTTCTCTTGGGTGGGCTTGGGCTTTCCCTCAAAAACCCTTCGCCTTCTTCAACGTCACCCCTTAGTTGTCGTCGCTGTTCTCTTTGTTCTTTTATTCTTAAGGATCTTATTTTTTGGTCGATTAATTCGTGACCGCATTGTATTACTTTCCCGTTCTTATTCAAGGTTAAGGGCATTAATTCTTTGGCCTATGTTGATGGTTAGTATCATGTTCTTCCCTTTCGTTCCATTCTTTGTACCGATGTATTTGTTGCCTTCATTGTTCCTAGTCTCTCTCAGCCCAAAGATCTTGCATAGTGATGAAGTGACGTGCAATAAGTCTTGGTAGCTTGTCGAGAAGACGATCAACCTCTAGGTTGACGGTTAAGTTGTCCCAAATGGTGGCTTGAGGTACTTTTCTCCTAAGAGCTTTCCTTCGTACACTGTCTTTTAACAAAATGTCCCATAGGTTTACCAAGTCTTTTGTCAATGCATCTTCCCTTTCGTTGTTTGCTTGCACATGTTCTTTGGTTGGCTGTCCCATTACATTGCCATGATTCCTGTCTATGAGTTGTGTATTGCCAGGGTTTGTATCAGCAACAACACCAAATGTTTACTTGGAAATGCAAATTGAATGATTAACTGAGAGTAAATGGAAATACATAACAGCAATAATAAAATATATCAATCACTCATAACAATGCTCAGAGAATGTCATGTATTCCTTTATTCATCGGATATACAATAATTATAGAATACAAAATGTATGCGGTCCCCAATGGAGTAAGCAAACATAGTATATATAGAATAGCCGATGGTTGCTGAGAACTACCAACCGCCGACAACTATACTCCAACTTCTGGGAACTACTTCCTAATTACAACATCTAACAATTATTTACTTTTGCTGATTACAATATTATTTATTTAGTGCATTTCGCCAACTACAAAGTTCAAGGGTTCAGTCAAAATTTTTTTGGGGGTTGGGTTTGTCCATACAAAACTAGAGTTATATAGATGTTGCATAGGAAATCCTATTGTAGGTTTTTTGATGTTCTTATGTCCTTTGTGCTTATTCAAAATTTGTATCGATTTGAGATTTGATGACTTGTGATGGAAAAGCTTATTTATTAGAGATGATCTATGATTTGATATGTACCAATATGGGTTACATCCATCATTAGCACATCGATAGTGATGTCCTCCTTGTTGTACCCATATAATTTTTTTCATATTGTGTTCAATTTCAAGCTAAATCTTGTCTTTCTGTCGAGCCAAAGGCTATGTTTTAAACCTTTGTCTAGTTGGTCTTTGTTGTCTTTCTTCTGTATTTTTGCAGGGAGAAGGAAGAACCTTCAAACCCTGTTGCCAAGGAAAATAAAGAAATTCGATTATGAAGAAACTATGATTGTCACTCATAGTACTTGCTTTTCAATGATCATCTTTCTTTAGAAAATTCTCTTAAAGAGAAGGTGCCCAGTTTTAGTAAGTTTTAATCATTGGTGCATATATTAGTAATTTCAGCAAGCTTCATCTGCCTCTAAGGGTTTTTGTTACCTGAATATAGCAGTGAAACTTGTTCTCCATCACCTTTTAGCAAGGTTTTTCAGTAGATCAGATGTTTTAATTTGTAAAGAATAGGTGCTTCCTTGTGAGGACCAAATAAAAAGTTTTAACCTAAAAGTTGCCTCCTAAGTGATTATTGAGTGCTCGAGAAGGGTATGCAATATTTTTTAAACCAAAAATTTGCAGGGCAGAGTATAATGGTTCACCTAACCCTACTCGTGTGCCTAACAAAGGGTGATAGAGGTTTATTTTCTTTTCTTTGTTCCCAAAGGTCACTTTCACTTGTGAAGATGCCTGCACTAGGTAGTGAACAAAATATGTATTAAAAATAAAAATGACACCCTATGGTGAGTTGCACACCCTTGAAATGGGCATATACAATTTACAGAAACCCAAATGTGTTTCTAGGGCATGTGATGTGTGCCCTAGGGTGTCAAAAACCTAATTTTTGAAGTCAAATTTTCAATGCACATGGGCATGTTGGTATACAGAATAGCTGATAATGAAATCAAGTTAGGATTTGTAGTGTATAAGCACGCATGTGAAATAGAGGTGCATGCCTAAGAAGGATAGATTGGATTTCAGAAACAAAGCTTGAATTTCATCTTAAGGTGCACTCCAACATGTATAAGTGTGGTTTTTCAAAAATGGAAAGAAACAATTGTATGTAGAGACATCCATGCAAAATGTAATTCAAACCAGTGTTACAAGACTCGCCAAAACTCAGTGAGTTTGGGCGAGTTGTGAGGCAAGTGACCCTAAACGAGTCCCAAAGACTTAGCTGCCGAGTACTCGCCGAGACTTGCCGGACTTGCCGGACTTGGCAGACTCGCCGAGTCCCGTGCCCCAGACCCGGCCGTCACTTTGTGGGATTAAGTTGCAAAAAAACATATTTTAAACTTTCTTTTTTTTTTCTTTTTGCCTTTATACTTGCCTCTATTCCTCCAAAAGGCACTTCATTTCATTTTCAAGCCAAGAGAGAAAAAAGAGAGAAGAGAGCCAAAACACATTTGCATTGAAGGAAAATCAGCAAAGATATTGAGCACCAAACGCTTATTGAATCACATTTGTGCAGGTTCGTAGGTGATTTTTCTGCATCTAGAGGAGTCTACAAGGGATTGGAAAGAGATTTCCATTGATTTCAAAGAAGATTGAAAAGGTATGTTTGAGTTTTGAAGGTTTTTTTTTAACCAAAACTTCATTTCTCTTCTTTTTTTCGTTGTTTTTTTTATTTTGTTTTAGTGGAACAAAGAACAAGTTACATTGCTCAACTTTCATTGCAATGCATTTTAGGAAGTAAAATATTTACCTGAGGAAGAAACAAGAAAGTTGACCAATGTAATTGAGATTGAGACACAGGCAGAGATGATGGCTGCAACATCATCCAAGACCTATCTTAGATGTCTACGCAGGAGGACTAATGCTTAGTGATGCAGGCTCCTCTGAGCCATAGACTTATAACTTCTGTTTTACTTTTGTTATATGTTTCGAACTTTTGATGCCATGGATTTCATATTCCATGAGTATTGTATACATTTCACAACATTTATATATCTAACTGTTTTGACTCTTACTATTGTTATTTGTATTAAGTAATTACTTATTTCCTTCAGCTAAAATTTGTGTTTATAACTTTATACTTATGTGATCTATATATGTTTGTGTATAGGATCATAGTAGTTTCTATTTCATGATGTTATTGTGTATTTAAGGTTTATTTACTAAAGGGTACATGAAACAAGCTTTAAATCTTTAAAAATCTCTGAATTTCTTGGGTTTTTCTATTTGCCGAGTCTTTGTTGAGTCTGAGTCAAAAATTGGCTTTCCGAGTCTGAGACTGATTCAAACTTCAGTTCCAAAACAAAAGTAATTTGTCATGAGTAGAAGTTTGCCACAGTGCAGAAATAAATCAGTTTTAAGAGCAGAAAGCAAAGAAAAAAGCATTCTAAATATAGGTGATAAAGGTCTAAAATAGGTTTTTTCTGTTTAAATAGACTTTTGATTTTCATTTTCTGCAACATCAGCAATCATATCAGTAGAGTGGCAGTGATATTCATTCAAAATGGCAGTAGTAGAGTGACAGGAATTTTCAGTTTCTGTTGGAAAAATGTTGTCATTGATGTCAAAGGGCTTGACAATGGTTTGACGATTTTTTGCAAAAATAATGATGTATCTTCTACATGGGCCAACCCATGTAATGTATTCCTTGGAGGAGTTTTTAATTGCAAAATAAAATCAGAAAAATGGGACGACCCCCTCATAATTGCTGCCCCATATTGGAAAATTTAATTAAATATTAAATTAATTTTTTATAATTTTTTGGGGCTCCCAAAGAGGGACGATCCCCCTAGAAGGATGTGCCCAACTTTGGGAAAATGAAAAATAAAAATAAATAAGATTTATTGCTGCTGGCCGACCCTCCCTTGGAGAGATGCCTCCCTTGGGTGAAGAGACATCTTGGAGGTATAAATAGAAGCATAAAGGGGGAAGGAAATCAATCAATTTTTCAAGAAATATCTTTGAATGAAGATCAGAAATAAAAGGTTGTTCAAGCAGATCTACAACGTATATTTGAGCAGATTTATAGCAGCAAACTTGTGAGAGGAGAGCAAGTGACAAGCGAGATTATGGCGATTTATTGAGTGGATCTTATGAAGACTTTATTGTAAATTTGTGAAGACATTATTGCCAATTTTGAGACATTGTTGCCGATTTGAGAAGACATTATTACCGGATTTGAAAAGACATTATTGCCAATAATGTGAAGACTATATTGCAGATTTGTGAAAAGGCATTAGTGAAGATCTGAGAAGTGGCAAGTCAAAATTATTCATATCATTCTTGTGGAGGTTGGATCCTCCTATTTGGGAGATCGTGAGGTTGGAGCCTCGTGTTGAAGTGATTGGAGTCTCTTGCTGAGTTGGTGCTCAGTGGAGGGGATTGGAGTCTCCTATGTGTTGGAGCCTACGAATTTTGTAAGAAGTTTCATACTAGCAAGATTTTGCCATGGTTTTCTCCTGTAAGGGTTTCCACGTAAAAAATTGTCTCATGTGCATGTGCTTATTTGCTACATCTTGCATGAATGATATTGCTATGGCAATTAGGGCTTGAAGTAATATTGCTATGCTTGATGAAGTTAAGGAGCAAAGTTTTAATTTATATTGATTCACCCCCCCTCTCAGTATAAGTGTGTGTTTCATCATTTTCAAATTTTCAATAGCGATTTTCCTTATCATGTAGGGGGTTTTATCTATAGCAAACATTGATTTTTGAAAATTGTTAGCTGCATTTAGGTTTTGGTGCTTGTCTGCATTCAAATCTTTGTTCAAATTCATTGCAATCTAATCAGTTAGGAAAAAAGATTGTTTAGGATAAGGTGCCAAGAGGATGTCAGGATTTTAAATGATTTTAAATATTCACCAAAATATAGTAGGGGCTCCAGATGTCAACACCGTTACATTGGTGTGGTTTTAAAATAAATATATTTTCTAAATCTTCAAGCATAATTTTTGAGAACAAACAAGTGTGAAACTATTTCTTTCATTCTTCATTCAAAGTATTTTAAGGTCAATAACTTGATTCTCATCAAAGGAAATTGTTAAAGAAGTTCGGTGTTGATTTTTTTTGTAAAGGATGTGGGAATCCACAGAGAGAAGGGTATTCATATTTGTTGAAATTGTGAAAACACACACAAGGCAGGATCAAACAGTAAATGAGAACACCTTCCACACATGAGAGTTGCAAACAATTTGCCATTTCCTCAAAAGAAAGACTTACAAAATTACTAAATTGAATAATACAATGAAGGAGAATATTTATAAGAGCAAACCTTAAATGAGAAAGGGGTTAGATCATGACAAGTGTCGTCATCCTATGTGATGAGACATAATGATCTAATTATATTTCAATCTAATAAAAGAAAAAACACTCCTAAGTTTAGCTTAAGTCCATAAAGTGAAATAAGCCTAATAATCAATTAAAGATTAATTAATTATTAGCCAATAAATGATTACTCTAACACCCCCCTTTAAGTGTAACTTAGGGAGTAGCTAAAACACACTAAAGGTGAATGCATAAAAGTAAATAATGCATGAATGGTTCCTGACAGCAAAGCCTGTTGAGGCACCCATGTACAAACAATCGAATCTCTCATAATTGGAAAAAAGGAGAAAACCTGTAAAGAACCGGACCAAATTTTTTCAATTCTCAAATTACAATCAGCAATGCAACACACCCGTTAGGGTTAGATAAATCAAACCAGCAGTTACAATATAACTCTTTGCCAAGAATGCGCACTCAATCTCAACAAGAGAGAGGCTGTCATATGGCAAGAGGATCATCAGTACATTAATTAGAACTGCAACTGGAAGTAACTCTAACCAAGAATGTGTCCAAGATGGACGAGCATATGGTCAGAGGATCTCTACCACTACAAATGCTGAAAGTAAACTCAACACCCAGAATGTGCTTTCAAACCCGGAGTGGGAATGGAGCTACCATAGGGCGGAGATGTACGATATTACAATGCAAATCAAAGTAAATAGGCGGCAAGCCAGCCTCTTCCACTTATTCAGTGAGCAATTACAAACATGATAAGCAAAACTGAGAGAAATGCTGACAGTACTACTGTTCAGCTTACAATGATAAGTAGAATGCCTGCAAGATCAAGGATTTAAGCTCTACAAGTTGCTGCAATAATAAAGATGTCATCCACTAGGTCAATAATGAATTCCTAACACCCGTCCTTCGCTAATATGCAATTTTCTCAAGTCTGATCTAACAGACCAACAACATGAATTACAGAACCAGCAATACATAAACTCAATGAAAGCTCACAACTCACTCATTTCTCACTCAAATTACATGAAAACTGATGCAAAATACTCTTAAAATGATGGCACCTAGTTTAGTTATGAGAAAGGACAGCTAAAAGTGGCTATTAATTAATGGCACGGATCCCAAAGCACTCCAGAAAGGGCGCCCTACAAGGAATGACGAATTTGCTTTATAAAATCATAAACTTCGTATTAAAATCTGCAAATATTCATGAAGGGTCGCTTCCAACAGAGAAAACCAATGAGACAATACCGAGAACAACTCTTTTTGTATTTTTTGATTTATGAGTGAAACTATAGATTCAGCCCTGTTATCAGCAACTCCAGAAAATGACATAAAATGCAATAAACTGAACTACATAAGTAAACCCAAACTACAAATGCAAACCTCACTACAAAATGTCACTAAAACAAGCAAACCTCTCCACTAGGTGCTATCTCTCAAGCAATTACATTTTGTAATGTCCCCTTCTCAACCCTGATCTTTCCAGTGACCGTTGGCCTTTTCTTTGGGAACCCGAAGGCTAGTCGGAAGATAAATTAGGGTTTCCTATTTTTGAGGAGGTTATTGCTCGGAGATGATGGATTCAATGGCCGATCCTTTCTGGGTTTCGAGCTTATGGGGGTATGTTCATCACCAAACGTCCGACATTTTCTGAATTTACTATTTTTAGTAAAATTCTATTTTTAAGCGATGTCTAGGATGGTCTCGAGGCGGTTGACCTTCCCCTTGATTCGACTCAAGAGGTGGCGTGTCGGTTTGGTTTCAAAATGGAGTTTTGGGGAGTTGAACTCACACTTAAAAATAACATTATAATTTAAATGTTATTTTATCACCTTAGCCTAGTCGAGATGACTTAATGTCATTTAAAGGAATTGGACTCAAAGGGGTAGGCATGTCATCATTAAGGATATATTTAATATTTGATGAATTCTCCAAAGTCAATTACCAAGTTAATTTGGAAGCATTTATCAAGGTGATGATTTGATTAAAATGATGAATTTAGTGGAAATGGTCCAATATTGAATATGAAGGGAAAAAGGGCGCCATTTCATGAAGGGATTAGAGGGTTTTGACTTGAAGAAGATTTTAGAGTTCGAGAGGTCAAGGAAATTATAAGGAAGACTTGGTTCATCATTTGGGCATCTTTTGATCTATGCCCCAATGTTGCTCTTTGCGGGAAATGGTTGCGGAATTGCTTCGAGGAATGAATGCCTCCTAGTATGGGCTCGACTTCGTGCTTGAGAGACAGCACCTAGTGGAGAGGTTTGCTTAGTTGAGTGTTTGGTAGTAAGTTTTGCATTTGTAGTTCAATTTCTAGCATGTTAATGAAGTTCTGGAGTTGCTGATTTAGTATAGCTGCATGTTGTATTTGCTCATAAGTCAAAAAATAAAAATATATTCGTTCTGGGTATTGGCTAGAACCATTTCTATGCCCTAGGCACCCATTTGTGCAAATTTTGGTGATTTATAATGAAGAATCTGATTTTATCTTGTTGGTAGAACATTTCTAGAGGTTGTACCATTCTGTTCCACCTGGCAAGCGTTTAAAAAAAAAAATACTTCAATTTGTCAGCTGTTTCTTTGTCTAGTCTTCATTGTCATCATCCTAGCATTCGTTTGCATCAAGTCTCATGTCATTCTTACAAGTATTGAGTGAATTGTGAGCATTTTAGTGGATTTTAGGGTTGCTGGTTTTGCATTTAAAGGTGCAGATCTGACTTGATCAGAATTTTAAATCTGGTTTTTGAGAGAAGAAATCAGTTTGGTATTTCCATTAAGCAAGGAGAATTCTATATCTAAATGCTCGTTGAATTGTTCTAACTCTATGCTCTTGGCAGGTGAATTCTCTATCATATTGTAAGCTGACAGTAGTACTGGCAGCAGTTCTTAATCTTGCTTAATATTCTGATTTGTAACGCTTATTTTCATTAAAGTTGTTGTAATAGATCTATCTCCGCCCTATGGTAGCTACTTCCCATTCTGGGTGAGCAAGCACATTCTGGGTGTTGAGTAGTTTCCAGCTTTCAGCATTTCAATTCAAGCTTTGCTTTCTGTAATCACTCCGTCATATGGTCGCCCCTCACTCCGCATTGGATTGGGTAGCACATACTTGACGTTGAGTTCTTTCTGCATTTAGAATAGAAGACCCTCTGACCAATGCTCGCCATCATCGGCGCCATACTGGTTAGAGTTACAGCATAAGCAGTTTGTTTAGATCCTCTGACCAATGCTCGCCATCATTGGCGCCATTCTGGTTAGAGTTGCTTTCTTGCACGTTTTGGTTTTCTTCTCTAACCTTAACGGGTGCACTGCTTTGTAATTTGTTAACTGAAAAACGAAAAAATTGGCTCGGAATATTTCAGTGGTATCAGAGCCAAGATCTTGCCATCCTGTGCCCATCAGAGTTCACTTGATAGAGAAAGATGACTACAGAGAAGTCTCTACCTGAGTTAATGCATGATATATGTATGCTATTGAAGGATCCTGAGTTAAGGTGTGGAATCAGACAGATTTATGCTAAGTCTGAGAAGTCAGATTTGATTGGGGTTTCTAAAGAATGCCAGTTCAAGAGGAAATGTGAACATGAGGCTGACATACTCTACAGAGATTATCAGAGCATGATAGAGGAGTTTAAGAACGGTGTTTCATTTGATACCTTTTTGGATTGGGAGGTGACTTATCACCCTGGAAAGCGGGCTATGGTCAACTACATCAAGAAAATGATTAAGGAGGAAACAGAACATACCATGGTTGCAGGAGCAAGGAAGGAAGAAGAAGTGTCTGTTTGTGGTTTGCAGCCCACAAATGAACACGTCGAAGAGAAAAATCAGTCAACTAATAGTGAAGAAGGCACAAGCAAGGTGCACATGTCACCTCAAATTGATCGTAAGCTTGATATAGAAACCTTGACAGTTGAAGAATGTGTGGGAGAGCCTCATAATACTTCCCTAGATTTGCATGTAACAGCAAGTGATGATGTTGGTAATGATTTCGATGAGTTTGTACCTCCTCTTGTTGAAGATTTTGTGATGGATAGTTTTCCTCTTGTTGCTGTTCAAACTCCTCAAGAGTTTTCACAAGATGAAGTTATGACAAGTGATCAAGAAGACCTTTTTGGCATACATATGACTATTCATGATGAGATCAGAAAAATACCTATAGATGATGGGTTCATTGAAGATATAGATGATAAGGTTTCCCAAACAGCTAGCACTAAAGATTCTTTACTTCATTTTAGTGATAGTGTTAAGGGTGGTTTTGGGTTTGATCTTCAAACCAAACCATTGAAGGGAGGTATGTATGAAGATATCAGTTTAAGTAAGTTGGGTGGTAACCCATTCAAAGAGTCAACCCTCCAAGAGAAGCACAAAGAGCACTTTCCTTTTGATCAAAACAATCAATCCTCTAGCACTTGGGATCCAGGAGTGAAGGCATTTAGTGATGACAAAGAAATTGTGTGGGACGAGTTTCCCTTTGATCCTGATGAAGTTCAAAACTTTGATTGCTTTGCAAGCTATGAGGGGGCTGCCATAAACTTTGATCATGAAGACAGTGAAGTGGAAGTGGATCTTGAAGATCATATGACTCTTGACGATGGAAAGTTTGATGGAGTTCCTAAACACAAATCCAATTTATCAATGCTTGAAGCTGGTTGTAAGCATTGGATTGAAGAATTTGTGGAGTCTAATTCTCTTTGTGATATTGAGCAATTTCAGCTAGTAGGTGGTGAAGGAAAGGAGTCTTGGAGCAGCTATGAGGGTAGCAAAGATGAAAAACAAAGTTCTGATTTTCAGTTGCAGCCTATCAGCAGTTCACCATCTTTGCATGTGCATGAGTGGAAAGATCAATGCAAGGCATCTTTTGAAAAAGAAGTGCAAGCGCTATCCCTATTTGATCGCACACACAATTTGGTTGATGATCTCTATTGGAAGGCTCAGTTTGAAGAGAGACAAAGTGGAGTTAAGGATGAAGTTGCTCTTCCTAAATTGCAACTAATCAAAGATTCTTTGGAGACATTGAAATCAGCATACATACACTTGATTGAAGATCAAGATCATGCCGTTGAATCTGCAAAGAAGGCCTTCATTGTTTTCGAAGAAAGGGAGAGTATGGTTGATGTGCTCACCTTGGAGCTTAAATCAACAAAGGACAATTTGAAGGAAACTCAGTTGGCTCTAAGAAAGGTTGAAGACCAGTTTGCAGATTTCAAACTTTTCAAGGAGCAAGAGGATGCACGAAGAGCTGGAGAAATCAAGCAAGTAATTGATGAGATTGATAGTCTTCGAGAGGAGTTTGATCTTGAAGGTTTCACAAGAAAATCAAAGGTTGCATGTGCAGATTTGGAGCAGCAAGATGAAAGGAATGACTTTCAAGTTTATGACAATCCTCTTTTTCAAGAAGGTGATGAGAAAAGTTATGATAATCCTCTCTATGAAGTAGAGGATGAAATGGAGAATGAAACTGATTCTGGTTTCCAGTGCTTGGATGCTTCGATATCACTCCATGAGGATGTGCCACGTATGTTGAGTAGTAATGGATGCATAAGTGGCTTTGAGGATGAAGGTTCTACATGGGAGGTGACGAAGCAAGGTAATTTCAACATCTATGACATCAAGGTGTTGAAGAGACAAGTCTTGGTAGCTGTTGGTAACTTCATCACAGCAGCAACGAGTGAAGATTTCAGACCTACTACTCAGGAGGAATGGGGAAAAGGTGAACTAGACTTTGGTAGTTGCACTCTTGACAATCCATCCCTTGGGTGGAATGATGTTTGGAATCATATTGATCAGTTTTGGGAGCGGAAATTGAAGCCACTCTATGTTTCATACTCCTTTAATGTGGAAGCTTTCATGGTTAAGCTTCAAGGATTTACTAGAAGGGGCATCAGTTTCGTGAGAAGGCACTTGGTTCTCACTAGCACTTGGGAATGTGTAGAGATTTCTTTGCAGTGTGTTGAAAATCACTTTCAGTTGGGTATCCATGCTTGGGATTCTCAACTTGGGTTGTCAGAGTTTATTACTTATGGAAAAGATTCTTGGAGGGATAAGGAACAAATTTCCAGACTTGTTGATGTTGTTCCCTTCATTTCCAGCTACTTGATGGTTCCGTTTGTTCATCAACAAATGGATTGGAGAGAAATTTTGAATATGGGTTGGAAAGATCAACGATCGGTAGTTCTTGGAAGTGACTTTCAGCTCAGACAAGGGCAGATTTTGAGACACGAGTTTGCTGGTTGGAGGCAGACCAGCCACCTTACTTATGGAGTTACTTTCATTCAGGAGAGTTGGTACCTCACTCCTGATCAAAGAAGTGGTAGTTTTCTGATGGAGATGGCTTTAGCGGGTTTTTCAGCCACTTTGGAGGTTTGTGATGCAAACTCTGATGGTTTATTTTCATTATTGGTTCATGACAATGAGTTACCCCATGTTTTGAATCTATATTTTGAGACTCTTGGGGCTGGAACTATGATTGTTTTCTGTAGTCTTCATGGTGGTGTCAGTTTAATTCAGATGAGCCATAGTAGCTTCATGCAGAGACATGAGTATGAGTTCGTTGAGCACTTGCAAAGGATTGCTTTCCTCTTTGCAAGAAGATTTGTAGAGGTCACACTTGCAGTCATGGTTCCGTTTGTTACCATGTGGAGGTATGCTGAGGAGTTCGATTTTGATTTGAGTAGACTATCTCTCCTATTGCTTAGAATGGTGATTGACAGTAGTATGGTTGATACTGTCAATTCGGGGCATTGTGGACATGAGATGTTGCATGATTTTGATCCCCCTCCTTTAAGATCTTTCAGTTTGAGTATCATAGATGGTAACACTTTGGAGTTACAAGGGGAGTCAGTGCAGCATCGGCATGATATTTTCATTGATGTGATCAGAGTGGTGCAGCATCGGCATGGTGGGTTTTTCCTGAGACGCATTTGGGAACCAGGGGATCATATTTGTTGCGCATGGACTAGTTTTCAAATTTCTGGAGTTGTGGTGGTATTGCTTGAGGACAAGCAATTTTGGGAAGGGCGGATTGTAATGTCCCCTTCTCAAACCTGATCTTTCCAGTGACCGTTGGCCTTTTCTTTGGGAACCCGAAGGCTAGTCGGAAGATAAATTAGGGTTTCCTATTTTTGAGGAGGTCATTGTTCAGAGATGATGGATTCAATGGCGGATTCTTTCTGGGTTTTCAGAGAGCTTCGCAGGGGTATGTTCATCTCGGCATTCCGAGCATTTTCTGGAATTTACTATTTTTAGTAAATTCTATTTTTGGCAGTAAATAGGATGGTCTCAGGCAGTTGACCTTCCCCTTCAGTTGACTCAAGTGGTGTATTCAGTTTCGGGTTTCAAAATGCAGTTTTGGGGAGTTGAGCTCATTTCACTTAAAAAATAACATTATAATTTAAATGTTATTTTATCACCTTGGCCTAGTCGAATGACTTAATGTCATTTTAAAAGGTGGACTCAAAGGGTGGCGCCATCATTAAGGATATATATAATATTTGATGAATTCTCCAAAGTCAATGCAAGTTAATTGGGTGGATTTATCAAGGTGATGATTTGATTAAAATATTGAATTTAATTAAAATGGTCAATATTGAATTTGAAGGAAAAAGGATGCCATTTCATGAAGGGAATTAGGGTTTTGACTTGAAGAAGATTTTAGGGTTTCGAGAGGTCAACAGGAAATTATATAAGGAAGACTTGGTTCATCATTTGGGTATCTTTCGTCTATGCTAATGTTATGTTGCTGAAATGGTTGCGGGATTGCTTCGAGGAATGAATGCCTCCTAGTCTGGGCTCGACTTCGTGCTTGAGAGACAGCACCTAGTGGAGAGGTTTGCTTAGTTGAGTGTTTTGTAGTAAGTTTTGCATTTGTAGTTCAACTTCTAGCATGTTAATGAAGTTCGGGAGTTGCTGATTTAGTATAGCTGCATGTTGTATTTGCTCATAAGTCAAAAAATAAAAATATATTCGTTCTGGGTATTGGCTAGAACCATTTCTATGCCCTAGGCGCCCATTTGTGCAAATTTTGGTGATTTATAATGAAGAATCTGATTTTATCTTGTTGGTAGAACATTTCTAGAGGCTGTACAATTCTGTTCCGCCTGGCAAGTGTTTAGAAAAAAAAATACTTCAATTTGTCAGCTGTTTCTTTGTCTAGTCTTCATTGTCATCATCCTAGCATTCGTTTGCATCAAGTCTCATGTCATTCTGACAAGTAGTGAGTGAGTTGTGAGCATTTTAGTGGATTTTAGGGTTGCTGGTTTTGCATTTAAAGGTGCAGATCTGATTTGATCAGAATTTTAAATCTGGTTTTTGAGAGAAGAAATCAGTTTGGTATTTCCATTAAGCAAGGAGAATTCTATATCTAAATGCTCGTTGAATTGTTCTAACTCTATGCTCTTGGCAGGCGAATTCTCTATCATATTGTAAGCTGACAGTAGTACTGGCAGCAGTTCTTAATCTTGCTTAATATTCTGATTTGTAACGCTTATTTTCATTAAAGTTGTTGTAATAGATCTATCTCCGCCCTATGGTGGCTACTTCCCATTCTGGGTGAGCAAGCACATTCTGGGTGTTGAGTAGTTTTCAGCTTTCAGCATTTCAATTCAAGCTTTTCTTTTTGTAATCACTCCGTCATATGGTCGCCCCTCAATCCGCATTGGATTGGGTAGCACATACTTGACGTTGAAATTAGAATAGAAGACCCTCGACCAATGCTCACCTTGGCGTGGTTCCCATTTGGTTAGAGTTCACGAGCTTAAGCGATCTCTTTTTAGATCCTGCGGTAATGCTGCGCCATCATCGGCGCCGATACGGTTAGAGTTGCTTTCTTGGGCGTTTTGGTTTCTCATCTAACCTTAGCGGGTTGCGCTGCTGTAAATTGTTAATTGAAAAAGCGAAAAAATTGAAACCGACATATTTCACGAGCCAAGGCTAGGAGGCATTCATTCCTCGAAGCAATCCTGTTACCATTTCGGCAGCATAACAATATAGAAGTCATAAGATACTGAAATGAAGGCCCAAGGCTTCCTTATATAATTTTGAGAAGATCCTCCAGAAGCTTCTAGAAAAGAAACCCTAATTTTCAAATTTGAATTGTCTTCTTTTCCCTCCAATTTGGGCGCCCCCTTTCTCAAGGTTTAATTTTACTTTATTTTAAAATCTTCACTCCATAAAATGGGCGTCCTTTTCTCCATAGTTTGCCGGACTTCGGCCAGCTTTCGCGCTTGGACTTCGGCTGGGGCTTCGGAGTCCCTACGGCAGATCCACTGCAGCGGTTCGGGAGTCCAGCCACCGGGACTTTCCCGGGAGAGTCACGAGATTATTCGAGGAGTCCCAACTCAGGCCTCTCCTGTGTGGCTGGGAGTCCAAAGGGGTTGAAAAGAGTCCTGAGGTTGGACTCGGGAGTCCCAACCCAGAACTCTCCTGTGTAGCTGGGAGTCAAAAGGGGTTAAAAACCCATGTTTTTTTTAACTTTTTCTTTCATTTTAACACTCAAGTTTGTGAAATAGAGGTCTGCAAATTGAATTGGGGTTGAAAGAATCCAAGATTATATGTAAACATTTATAATCTTATGATGTTATACATTGAAACTATGAGTATTTGATGACTATGAATGATTAAATTTCAATTATTGAGTGTTTGATGATCATATGACATGTGTAATATTTGAATTATGAGTGTTTGATAATCAAATTAGGCTCTTATGTTCTCTAAATGCATTAATTTGTTCTTGTTTTGTAAAACTACGGTTTTTTTTTTTTTCTTAGAGTCTAGTAGGAGTCTTTTTCAGAGTCCGTCTTAGAGTCAGTCAAGTCATATTTTTTAGACTCTTAGAGTCATGGCAGTCGGTTACTGCTATGCTTTCCAAGTAATACTTTGAACTTTAATATATAATAATTCACCTCAATGAGGCGTCCACCCATAAAGACCACCTTTTAAAACAACTTAAAGTTCAATCACTAGGCTAAGGGGGGGTCAACAGTAAAATATAACATTAAAATATGACTTTATTTAAATAATTTGACTTATCTCTCCAAATGCGCCCCAAAGCCAAAAATGAACAAGCCAACTGAACTGACTGAAGAAGAAAGCCAACTGCACTGGAAACTGCATGCTCACTGCCAAAAATAGAATTTACTAAAAATAGTAAATTCGGAAAGTCGCTCGGATCAAACTGCATGCGACACCATTGCGAAGCTTTCTGAAATCCCAGAAAGAATTTGCACTCCAAAATCCCAAACTCCAAGATGTAGCCGTCATAACTTACTAAAAATAGTAAGTTCGGAAAGGTTGCCCGACGCAGTTGCAAGTCGTACCTCTGCAAAGCTCTCTGAAAACCCAGAAGGAATCCAGAATCCAAACAACCAAACTCCAACAAGCAAAACCCTGAATCATCAAGAGAAACCATCAAATAGCCGGAAACCCTAATTCTGCCACTGACCAGCCGACAGCACACTGGGAATAGGCTACCAATCACTGAAAAGTGAAGTGCTAAAAACGGGGACATTAGAGTTCGCCCTTCCCAAAATTGCTTGTCCTCAAGCAATACCATCATAACTCCCGAAAAGTTAAGATTGATTCATACCAAAACAAGTATGATCCCAGGTTCCCAAATCCATTTCAGGAAGGACCCACTATGCCACTGCTGCACTACTCTGATCACATCAGTAAAATCATCATGCCAATGCTGCACTAACCTCCCTTGTAATTCCAAAGTGTTACCATCCATGATACTCAAATTGAAAGATCTTAAAGGACTGAGATCAAAATCATGCAACGTCTCACGTACAAGATGCCCAGAGTCAACAGTAACAATCATACCACTGTCAACCACAATTCTAGGCAAGAAGAAAGATAGGCTACTCAACTCAAAATCAATCTCCTCAGCATACCTCCTCATGGTAACAAACGAAGTCATGACTGCAAATGTGACATCTTCGAATCTTCTTGCAAAGAGGAAAACAATCCTTTGCAAGAGCTCAACAAACTCATACTCACGTCTCCTCATGGAGCTACTATGCACCAACTGAATTATATTGATACCACCATGAAGACTACATAAAACTCTCATAGTTCCAACCTCATGAATCTCAGAATGATGAATCAAAACAAGTGGTGGTTCGCTGTCCTGAACCCACAATGAGAGAGAACTATCAAAGTTAACATCACAAGCCTCCATAAGATGAACCCCGAGAATAGAACTAGTGTGAAGGAACAAATAGTCTCTGCTGTTCAAGGCTAAAGTCAGCGAAGAGCAATCTGATTTTAATGCTTCACACAAGAAAAAACAGCAGCACCAAAGAAATTCCCAAGTGTGAGTGTATGAGATGAGCATAGAGTTGCAAGTTAATCCCTCAAAAATGGCAGGAAAACATACTAGAGCAATCTCCAACTGAAAATTACCACCTCTTTGGCAAGTAGTGAAGGACAAACTCTTCCAAACGAGAGTAATTCCACAAGTAAAGTGGCTGGTATGCTTCCAACCAGCAAGCACGTGTCTCAAAATCTGCCCTTGTATTAGCCGAAGGTCACTCCCAAGAGCAACCGATCGTTCATCTCTCCAACCCATACTCAAAATTTCTCTCCAATCCATTTGTTGATGTACAAACGGAACCATCAAGTGACTGGGAAAGAAGGGAACATCACCAACAAATCTGGAATTTTGATCCTTATCCCTCCAAAAGTTCTTCTTTCCACAAGCAATAGGCTCCATCAACCCATGTTGAGAATCCCAAACATGGACACCCAACTGAAAAATATTTTCAACACACTGAAAATAGAATTCAACACAACCCCAAGTGCTGGTCAAAACCAAGTGCATACTTCTAAAATAGGCATTCCCTCTGATTAACCTCTGAAACCAATCCATGAAAGCTTCAACAACACTGGAGCATGAAACAAAGGATGACTTCAAATTCAACTCCCAAAATAGACTAGCATCACTCAACCCACGGAATGGATTGACAAGAGTGTGAACACCATGTTCTGGTTCATCTTATAAAAAAAAAAGAGGATTATCATAAGTTTCCTCAACACCCACTTCAAAGAGAGGATTGTTAAAAACTTGAAAATCACTCCTTATATCTTGCTTTTCCAAATCAGCACATGCAACTTCTGACTTTCTTGAGACACTTCCAAGATCAAACTCCGCTTGAAGACTATCAAGCTCTCCAATCACTTGCTTGATTTCTTCAGCTCTGTGTGCACCCTCTTGCTCCTTGAAAAGTTTGAAGTCAGCAAACTGGTCTTCAACCTCCGTTAGAGCCAACTGAGTTTCTTTCAACATGTCCTTTGTTGATTCGAGCTCCAGAGTGAGCTCATCAACCATACTCTCCTTCTCTAGAAAAGCACAGATATTCTTCTTTGCAACTTCAATGGCACGATCTCGGTCTTCAATCAAGTGCATGTATTCGGACTTCAAGGTCTCCAAAGAATCTCTGATAAGTTGCCAATTGGGAAGAGCAACTTCATCTTTCACTCCTCTTTGTCTCTCTTCAAGCTGAGCCTTCCAGTACAATTCTTCAACCAAGCTATGTGTGTGATCGAACAGGGATAGAGCTTGCACTTCTTTGTCAAAGGACACCTTGAATCAACCTTCCCACTCATAAGAATGCGAAGGTGGTGAACTGCTGATAGGCTGCAACTGAAAATCAGAACCTTGTCCCTTGTCTTTGCTGCCACTAGTGCTGCTCCAACATCCTTGTACTTTACCACCAACATGTGGAAAATGCTCAATGCCATGGAGATGACCATTCTCCATGATTTCTTCAACTCTATTTTTGCAATCAGCTTCTTGAATGGAAAAATCAGACTTGTGTTTGTAAACCTCTTTAACTCTTTCCTCTTCAAGAGCCATATGGTCTTCAAGCTCTTCTTCTTCATCACCGCCTCCTTGATCAAACATTAGGTTAGCATCCAACCTGCTCAAGGAATCATATTTGTCCGTTGTTTGGGAAGTTTCTGTAACCACAAATTCCTCTTTAGTGGCTACAACCACTCCAAAGAGATCATTATGGAATTTTGTGGAACAATCTTCTTCTTCAAAGACAACTTCTCCTCCAAGGGCCACCTCATAGTCTATCGTGCAACCCGGTTCTTGTTCTTCATCAGGATCAAAGGGAAACTTATCCCACACAGGTTCTTTAACATAACTTGATGCCAACACACCCGGATCCCAAATGCTAGTGGGCTGATTAAGATGATCAACTGGAAACAACTTATCATGCTCCCCTTGTAGTGATGACTCTTTGAATAAGTCAAGTCCCAATTCACTTAAGCTGAAATCATCAAAAACATTTCTCTCCAATGGCTCAGTTTGCTGATCAAACCCAAGACCAACAATGTCACCACCAAAATGAAGTGAAGAATCTTCAATGTTTGTTGTTTGAAAAACTTCATCTTCATTATCTTCTATGGAACCCTCATGAGAGAGTATGTTGCTGATTTTTTCATGTGAGACTTCTTGGGAAGTTAAGACAGCAACAAGAGGATAACCCTTCCTCATCAAATCTTTAGTATGATCTTGCATGTACTCCTTAGACTCATCACCAACATCCTCACTATAGTATTGGTCATAAGCTGGTTCTATGTCTTCACTAGTATTTTCTCCATCTTGCACTACTTCAACGAACTCATCAAACACAACAGTACTACTAAAATCTTCTGTGAAGACATTTCTCTCAACACCTCCATGGGCTGAATCCAAATTAGGATTCAAGACTGCTGCTATGTTCCTTTCACCAAACTGATCTTCATCACTTGCTATCACATGCAAGTCTAGGGAATAATTATGGGGCTCTCCCACACACTCCTTAACTGTCAAGGTTTCTTTATCAAACTTACGATCATTTTGAGGTGACATGTGCACCTTGCTTGTGCCATCTTCAATATTAGTTGACTGATTTTTCTCTTCGTCATGTTCATTTGTGGGCTGCAATCCACAAACAGGCACTTCTTCTTCCTTCCTTGCACCTACAACCATGGCATGTTCTGCTTCCTCCTTAATCATTTTCTTGATGTAGTTGACCATAGCCCGCTTTCTAGGGTAATAAATCACCACACAATCCAAAAAGGTATCAAATGAAACATCGTTCTTAAACTCCTCTGTCATGCTCTGATAATCTTTATGGAGTTTGGCAGCCTCATGTTCACATTTCCTCTTGAACTGGCATTCTTTAGACACCTCAATCAAATCCGACTTCTCATGATTCCTGGACTTCAGGAAACGCAACATCTTCAAAACTTCTGAGAGCTAAACTGAACTTTGTTTTGGCCTCTGGTGTAGAACTGATTTCTCTGTCATTCAA
>VDFB02185678.1:0-63460 GCA_007258455.2 Sequoia sempervirens
GAAGGCACAAATTCGTTCCGTAGCTTTATCAGTGTTGGATCTGCATAGACGTACCGTTTGCTACGTTAGAAGCGCAATGTCTTCTTAGACGCAACAATTCTTCGAACAGCATGAACGATTACAAGCACAAAGTCTTGTAGATCATCCAACAAAAGTATCAATGAGCACGAATGATTACAAGCACAAAGTCTTGTAGATCTTTCGACAAAGTATGCAAGAGCATGAATGATTACAAGCACAAAGTCTTGTAGATCATTCAACCAATGATAAACAAAAATAACAATGCAATCTAAATAACAAATGTAACACAAAGTTTACATCAACTACTTAGAGTCTTTCAGATTCTTCGAACTAATCACTACCAAATCAGATCAATTCACAAAAGTATCGAATCCAATGCAAAGTTTGGCTTGCAATCCTTTTCTTTATTGATCGAATCTCATTCACAAAGCATGAACGCAAAGTTTCACAAATTTGCTTACAAAAGGGCAGCACTTCGTTGCAAAAGGCTAAAAGATAATTTACGATGAAAATCCCTCACATTATATAGAAAGAGGGATGAGCAAAATTAGGAAGGAGATTGAGAAAATTAAGGAAAGTTAGGTGAGTGATTTTAGGAGATCTCACCTAACTTTGACCAAAGTCAAAGTGTAATTTGTTTTGAAAATATTACATCTTCGAACTTGGTGTAATTACATTTTACAAAATGACATTCGAAAATGTCGAGAAATATTTACAAGATGCATAATGGGATGCACCGGAAATGTCTAACACTGGAGAATAGGGGGCTGCTTCACGTTTCTTTGCATTGGGCGCGGAAGTCTTCAAATTTCCTCCTAGTCTCCTGCACAAACTTCTCATCTGGACCAATGGTGTAATCCACAATGGTGTGAATTCTCGTGATCGATCTCATGGCAGATGAGTGAACCTTCTTGCACTTGTCAAGATGCATTTTCAGGTTATCCAATGTGAGCCTTGTATCACAAATGACGTTCAGTGAGGCTTCACGAAGTTTAATTTGTCAATCAAATTAAGTGATGGCTTCCTTGAAGATCGGGGGATATTTCGTGGCGGTAGGAAGATCACGATTGTCTTGAGAGTTGACCAGGCAACTCTCTGATACTTTTGTCAAGAATGTTGCGATGCCCGTCGACATCTTCCTGTATTTGGTGAAGATCTTCAATGAGAGATTGAACCACTTGAATCCTGTGTTTCAGTGATTCTTTTACCTCTACAAACTTTTCTTTGTCGAGAATTACCCCAACCTCCACCAATTTGCTGAGCTTTACCTGTTTCATTTCCGACCATGACAACAGGCATTTTTCCATGTCTCTGCGCTCCTGGGAAAGTATGCTCTTTTCTTTATCAAGCTCTGTGGTGAGCTTGGCCAACATGGTAGTTTTCTCATCGCGGCCGAATTATCGAGATCCATGTTAGATGATCTTTTTCAACAAAATCATATAACACCACCACGCCTTTGGGTAATTTCGGCTTTCTTGGTGGATCTTCAATATTTACCACTGTCAGCGGTTGTGCATTACTTGGAGAACTGGCAAGTCTCTTTACAACAGTGGCATAATGCTCTGCCTTCTGTTTGTACATGTTACGAGATTGCTCAACTTTGTCCAGCCTTCCTGCCAAGATATCCAAAGTGACTTGTGCATCGGCTTTTGCACTTTCGTTGGTAACCTTGCCGAGCTGGACCTTTGTTACTGTGTAGTCCTCCATATTGACATCACCTTCTTGATTCGGTGGTATGCCAATTTCAGCATACTTGTGGCCAGACTTATCAAATTCAGCCTCGAGTATACCTTTGCCTTCTTCTTCCCTTTGGCCTTTGGAAGAACTATCTCCTCCGGGATAGGCTTTTTACCCTTAGAGCGAGATGGATGAGATCCCGTCATTTATGTCTCTTGGACAGCCTGGGTATCTTTCTTACCAACAGTGAACTTGATCCTTGGACCTCTTCGCGAAGAAGTGGGAACGGCCGCTGATTTGTTTTTGTCGCGGAGTTCTTGTTGTTGGCGTGCTTCTGCTTCGGACTCTTCTCCTTCTGAGTCTGTCCTGAAACTTTTCATTGCATGACCATGTTTATGTAACCATTCTTCTGTGTTGGCTAGGATTGGTCTCAGCCTTTCTCTCATGCTAGTAACCTCTTTCCTAGACCATTGTATTGCAGGCAACAACCTTTTAGCAATGCCTTGCTCATCATAGACAGCGTTCATGATATCACCTAGATCCTCAAAATCCTCTGGTAGATCAGCAATACCAAGATCTCTGATTTGTTGAACTGTCAATCTGTTTAGTCCATTTTGCGAATGGCTTCTTCATCTCTGCAATCTGCCCAGATGTCTTCAAAACGGTACCTGTGTTGGTGACCTTTTTGCAACTTTTTTCTGACATCTCGGTAGTCAAAATCAAACCTATACCTGTAGGTTTTGATAGTCATGATCTGCATTTCGGCATGACGGACTTAGCCTTTTGTGCGGTTTGATGGTATATCGGCCGATGGTCAGCGGGAACTTGAACCCACGCTTGTGGTTGCTTCTTCGTTCTTTCTGCACTGACATCAGCTGTCTGCATGTTTCCATGAGAATCCACTTATCCGAAGGATAACGTGGTAGCATGTAGGGACAACCGGTGTAACAACCTACTCTCAAGTAAGTAAACGTTGGGAATTGGAGAAAAATACATCCAACTTTACTTACCACCTTATAAGCCTCATCGGACACTCTTCTTCTTTCCAAAGCTGGATCAAAGTTGAAGAGTAAGGTGCAAGAAGCATCGGTGACGATGCGAAATGATTAAGCTCTAAAGCTCCAATTGATAGAAAAATCTGTACACAGGTACCATCATCCGATTCCCTTTTGTAGATAGACCTGGGAATTGTCTCATTACAGCCGCCGCGTACACCAGGTAAGAAGTCATATAGAACTTCAATGTAGAAGGGAAGTTGATCGAAACAATTTAGGTAATATCTCATCAGCGGTTGTTTACCCGATCCAATATGCCTTCGCCTTCTTATGATCCTGATGTATTCCTTACATCGAGTCATGAGTGGATGATTCGACAAGCCTTTCACTCGCTTTCGAAGCGTGATCATATCCTTGGCGATCATCTTTGAAGTCACTTCTCAGGAGTACTTTCGACCATCTAGAAACAGACGATCTAGGCTTTTTGAGCCATTGAGTATTTATCAACTGCTTGGCTTTATTAGGATCAGCATCAAAGATCTCCTGTGCTTTTGATATAGAGATGTCAATATATTTGTCCATATGAGGGACCTTGAAGACAATATCAAAGAAGTCAGGGTCGAGTCTCAGAATCTCGTGCCCGGAAGAGTCAATCACGCTTCTGCTTTCTCGGATGTAATGAGATGCAACTTGAAGAATAAACTCAGTATTATGCGCAGCCGTAGGGAACATCGCCACCAAGTGGAGATTGTTGTGTACGATTGCTCTCATTGAATCAGGAAGAGGCTTCGTCTCAGTTAGCTTCGCGAAGTCAACCAAGTCTTGATGACCAACTTCTGTATCTTTTATTTCTTCAACTTTTGAAAGCACCATAGTGGGCGGATAAACGCCTTGATATTTGTACTTCATCTTGCTTTTTGCTTTCGGAGAAGGAGGCTGAGTAGCAGTCATCAAAAGGAACTGGAACTCTGATCACTCTTGATTTGACGATCTCTGAAAGTAGACTGCAATCCGTTTAGCTAGAACAAACACCAATTGTTAGAAAACATGGGTAAGCGCGAAATGAGCACAAGGATGAGAATTCATGAAGTGGATGGCGAGGCACGCAAAACGATGCACAAATGCGGAAAAAAGAGGCTCTGGAGTGCACTGGTCAAAAATGAAGTTTATTTGGGAAGAATTGGAAAAAGCCTGAAAAAAG
The DNA here is from genome assembly GCA_007258455.2 of Sequoia sempervirens. Lineage (NCBI taxonomy): Eukaryota > Viridiplantae > Streptophyta > Pinopsida > Cupressales > Cupressaceae > Sequoia > Sequoia sempervirens. The sequence continues at coordinate 3,895 of VDFB02185678.1, forward strand.
TGTAAGGGTGCTAAAATTCAGCGCCCTTACATTTTGGGAAAATTGTTTTTGGTGTAAGGGCGCTAAATTTTAGCGCCCTTACACTTTCCAGTGTTAGGCAATTTTTGACATCTTTAGAATGTCACGGCGCTAAAATTTAGCGCTTTTGCAAATTTTGGCAATTTTGAAAATGTAGATGCAAGAAGGAATGGCGAAGGCGCTTGAGCTTAGCAAATGCAATGTTTATAACAATGAAAGCTTTTGAAATTGTCTCCATCCTATTACATACGCATTCAAAGGTCAAAGGAATTCTCTTTCACAATGATGGATCTTTTCAATGTTTACCAAAACGAATGAAGAGCTTCTGAGATAAAGATATTTCAACACAAACACGTCGGGTAGATATAAGTTCTCAAGGGACATTGCGCACAGAGGAGAATGGGGAAAGAAACGTGTATGAAGAATAGGGATGGGTGTTGAAAAGAAAAGCACGAATGAAGAACACTACGCGTTTAGGAAAACAAAGAAAAGAATGCGTAGGGATACAAAGGCTTGCCATTATTCTTGCGATGAAAGAAAACAATGAATGGAAAACGTGAAGGGGAAAACGCGGAGGAAGAGAATGCGTGGGGTTAGAAGGGAGAAGAAAGCGAAGGGAAAGAACAAAACACGAATGGAATGAAAGACGTGAATGTAAGAAACAAAAACGTGTATGTTAACAATGGACATATACAAATGAAAAGATGAAGCCAAATGAAAAACCTACCAGAGCAAAACGCGAAGCTTGCTGAAGAGGCAAATGGCGAAAATCTTCAAAACGCGAATTTGCAGTTTGAAAGGAACTCGCACAGCAAGAGGAGAGAAAAAGGAAATAAAATATAAACAACTAAAATGGCGAATTCATTCACTTAATTGAAAATGAAAACTAAAAACCTAACTCAAGTCGAGCAATAAATTTAGGCACGAAAAGTGGCACGATTGACGAAAAACGCGAAAACGTGAGGAAACGTGCCAGAAACATGAAAAAAGTTAAGTGTTGAAGAAAAATGTAATGGCGCTAAATTTTAGCGCCCTTACATTTTTTTGGAATTTCACTGCATGCAGGGGCGCTAAATTTTAGTGCCCTTGCATTTCCAGACTTAGTCAATTTTGCTTCAAGGCAGGAGCGCACTTTTTTAGTGCCACTGCATTTTACAATACGCAAAGTATGAGCGATGAAAGAAGCGTCGCCAAAGATCTCGTTTGAAGGTCTTTCTTGGCGAGGCGAACAAGAGAGCACTCAAATTGACTATTCGAGACTTGGAGCGCGTTGAGGTGGCTTTCGAAAAATCACCTCGTTATCGTGCAGACTACGAGATCTAGAAGCGGTTAAAGTTTTAGTAGGGGGTTATCAGGTGGAGCGGCTGCTAGATTCCGTGATAACGTACAAACTTAATACAATCTTGTAATCCACCATAACACATGGGCTAACTATTAAGGATATTGTTTTGTCTAGATATTTGATAGTATTTGTTTATTGTCACAAATTGATTATGAAAGCTATCTATTTGAGTTGTTGGTTTTAGACAAGAGTAACCTTTTGTGATGAATCGTATGCAATCTTATCACATGTTTGATGGCATGCTTGGAAATTTGAAAATATTGATGTTGTTTATAGGAAATGAAAAGCTCAGCTATGGATGAACTCTTGTTTTCTTGTTGATAATAATTTGAAGTTTAAAAAGTTGTCCAGTTCAAAATATTTGATGTTTTAGTATTGCTAAATAAATGCAAAAAATTATCATAATTATTCAAGTAGAAAATTGGGATGAAATGATTAGGCGTGAAGAAATTTAGACTTAGTAATTATCATTTTTCTAATAGCGATGCTTAAATTGAGTGTAATGGAACTATGAGTTGAATCATGTATATAAGGAGTTTATCCTTAGTGGTATATTGTGTTTTGACCTATGGTGAGATTCTTATATTGTTTCTATTCAAACAATGTTTGTTTTGAGTGTTGAGTTTGGGATTGAGGATTATGTGGACCCTTGTGTAATGTTTCATTCTTATGGACCTTCTAGGGGAGTTGATCCCCTCTTGAGAAGAGGAAATTTTGGATTCTCCATTTACAAGGGATTTGATTGGGTGTGGCTCCCACAAATAGGAGCATCTTTACTTTCTGGGTAAGAGTACCCATGCTTATTTATGGATAAGAGTATCTCATATTTTGTGCATATTGGCTTGGTTTGGGGGGATAAGGGTGTTGGATGGTACATTATAGAGTATGCAGGTATTGATGTGAGACTGACTTTTGGATAAATGTAGCATATATATATTCCCCTACTAGGTAGAGCCCCAACTCCCCCTATGTGTAATTCCTTCTTGGAAATCCAATGTGATAGTGATGTGCTTGGGTGTTGGTAACTGTATGAAGTATAAATCATTTATGCATTATTGGTACCAAGTGCTCTGAATGTGTTCCAAGGTGGCCAAGTGTTTTTCAATAAAATTAAGGTTGTTTGTCTTTTTGATAAGTGTCATTGAAGGCTTGAAGAAAGTGCATTATATTATGTGTTGTTAGAAACCAATGAATGTTTTGACTCAAGTTTGAGATACTGAGTATCCAACTTGGGATAAGGGCGTGGACATATAAGATGATCTACTTGTGTATACCCTAATTTATGTGTGATTGTGTGTTTGTCGTTATGTGTTGGAATTCCCCTAGTGACGAACACTCCATTCAGAGAAGAGTTTCGCAAGTGTATTAGGGGTTGAGGGAGTCCCCTGTTCATTGGAACATGTTGTGATTCTTCCTTGATGTTGTCCTTGTGCTAGCTAGTGGACTAATGTCAAAAGATTATGTTCCCCCTTGTAATGTTGAGTTGGATCTACTCCCCCTTTGAGGACCTCATTTATTGGTTCATAGTGCAAAACCTTTTTCCTTGAGTTGTATCCCATGGGTTGAGGATGGATCTTGTGTGCCAAACTTTAGATGAGTTTCCATTTGGGCTACAAATGCTACAAATATTAGATATTTAGAGACATGGGTATTAGATGCAGTGTTCTTGTGGTATTATTATTGGTCTATTCACATATAGGTAATGTTTCAACCAATTATGGTCTATGAACAGTGTTAGAAATAGAGGGAGAAGAATGCAATTGTTTAATTTTTATTATTTAGTATTTGCTGAAAGAATATAAAATGATAAAATTCAAGGCTTGTGATAATAGAACGTTATGACATTTCTTAGGCTACAACAAATGTTATAGTGATTATGATAGAATTATGCATTGGTGAATGATGCTCTCTTGGGTAAGATTCAATGAATAGGTAATTTCTATAAAATGGGATACTTTTGATATGTGTGTGTGTGTGAAAGAGAGAGATTATGGCTATTTGATTGGCATGTCCCGGGTTGTGTGGGACTATGCTTGGATTCTATATTGATATTTTGTGGTTTGATGTCACATCTCGTTCCTTGCTTAATTATCTAATAAGGATAAAAATGCTTTGTTTGGTTACACATTGTGCACTCTGTTGATTAAACAAAATAGTTGATATTATTTTAAAATAATAATAACAATTTCTTTTAATTTACGTTTTAAAATGTGTAAAGTGTTAAAAAATTAAATAGACAAAGGAATTTTATTTATTTGAAAGAATAATATTGGATGAAAGATTAAAATAAAATAAGTTGAAATAAACAACTAAACTAAATTTAGTTTAAATTAATCATGCTTCGTTCATTTTAAATACACAAAAGAAAGAAGGTAATCGTTGCATGAAAAGTGTCTTTATTTTGCATGTAAATAGTAGTTGGTGTCTATCGAGTGAGAGTGGAAGAGTGCTCTTTAATGTGTAACTGACCTTCCAAAAAATTTCTAAATTAATGTAATAAAGAATCAACGGCTGGAAGTGTTATGGAAGGGCATGGGGAATCGATGCATCTTTCAATAAAAGAAGAAGGTAGATGACTAGAATGCAGGAATGGGAGACAAGTACAAGGGACTTCCGATCTCAGAGAAAGGGAGCAGGCTCCAATGGGGAGCTGGTAAGAGCATTGTTACTACTTAATTTCCCGTTTCTCTTGTTTGGGTATCTTAACTTCCTTTCACTATATACCTAGTTTATCTCTATTAGATTCCCCTATACACCTTTTGGTCTTTAGCTTGTTCTTATCTTGTTACCTTTAGTCGAATTATTTTACATGTAGAGGGTCTTTGTCATCTGCCATTCAATATGTTCTTGCTGATGGCTTGATCTCCTTAGTCTTTTATTAAATCATGTTACCATATGATTTTGTTCATAGAATTCAAATCGATGAAAAGAGCCTTCAGTTTTCCATTTAATTTATCACCAGATTTTCTTTTAGTTGTTCTACAACGATTTTACACATTGTTGTTGACCATTATATTATTTTCGATTCAATCCCTGTTTGTGGGTCTCATTTAATGTGTGGATTTTGGATCCGTGGTTAACCAATACCAGGCAGAGTTTACACCTATGCTTGTTCAAATACTATACATTCTTAAGGAAGTCGGGCTACAACTGCAATCTTTAGATCTTGAGCTTTTCAATTTGATGTTGTTTAATATGTAACTGTCAAATGTATTGGGTTGGGTAAAATGCTAGGGGGTTATATGCTTTATAATTCCGAGTGAAATGGTAATGCATATTACAATTTTATCTTCATGTATTCTGTGTTTAAAATAACAGCCTATTCGTAGATTTCATTAGGTTATTATCGACTTCTCTTAATGAATGGAGTTTACGTGACATTGTCAATCTCATTAAAATTATGCTGGCCTGCGAAGGAACATTCTGTTAACGGTTTGCATGCATAGTCTCTGCATTTTCTTTAAGTTGAAATGCCTTCTTTCACTTTGACAAGAAAAGCTATGAAGTCTTGAATCAAAGCATTCCGCCCAACCTTCCTCTCTCCAATACGATCATGAGCCCTGACGTCTTGGGTAGACTTGGGCTTGATAAGCTTCACTAGGCTAATCTAAGCAAAATGAAGGTAGATAGATGGGAATTCCCTCGACCTATCCAATACCAAGCTTTGTTTATTGCTTAAGCATATGTCTTAATATTTTTATGTTTATTTCCTTCTAATCGATTTAGCTTTTCCCCCATTTCTATAAGCCTTGAGGCTCTGCATTTCGAACACATTTCTGAACACGTATCTGTTCTTAGCTTGTCATGCGAATGTAGGAGCATATGCTTCGATTCAGGCGTTAGCTTGTTCGATGCAGATAGCCGATAGGAGTATGACTTAGTCTCTCCTTCATATCGAATGCTCTTAAATAAAAATGCCTTAGAATATGGCGGTGCCCTTGCTTAGAAATCCTAGCATGTGTTACATGTAAAAGAATCTCTAGCGTTGGTTTAAGGTCAATGTTTTAAACGAAAGTATTTGAGTGTTTAAATTAGCATGCCCTCTTTCCCTTCAAAGTGTAATGGTCATCTTATAATAAAAGAGAATAATCATACTGTTTTGCCGATAAAAGGCATGTTTTATTTCAATGCCTAAAGACCTGGGAATAAAACAACATTCCATTGATTCTTCATAAGCCAAAAAAAAAAGTCATGTGATTCTAAATAAAGAAAAGTTTTTAAATGAAGAAAAGTGGGTTAGATAATATTCCACCTTTTAAGATAAACTTTTCTCTTATTACCCTTTTAAGTGAATCTTTATAGGTTAGATATATATGAGAAAGATAGTCTCATTTATTTATATAATTTAGAATTTAAATGAGTATTTTTAGAAAAATAAATAAATGAAATATGTATATATATATATATATAGGTTAGATATATATGAGAAAGGATAGTCTCATTTATTTATATAATTTAGAATTTAAATGAGTATTTTTAGAAAAATAAATAAATGAAATATATATATATATATATATATATATATATATATATATATATGTGTGTGTGTGTGTGTGTGTGTGTGTGTGATATTAAATATTTATGTAATTGCTTTTAAAATTTAAAAATTAATAAAGTAAAGAAAATTATATTTAAGTTGAAAAGTAATTATTAATTATATCTAATAAAAATATGTTCATGTGATGGTGCGAGAGTTTACATATGTATGTAAGTATGTTGTTGATAATATGAACTTTATAGGGTCTTGAGGTATGATGAATTTAGAGTATTGTTTAAATACAATAAAACAATTTCATGTGATGGTTTAGGCAAGTATATATATGTATATGCATTATTCGGCAAATGTCATGCATAAATATGATTATTGGGTTAGCTTACCTTGTATTAAAGTGATTTAATTTGCAATGAAGGGACACATGACTACTATATTTGATCATCTTAATGAAGGAGTAAATGAAGGTTTTGCTTAAATTATAAGGTGATAACAATGTTGTATTATTCTAAGTATTAATGAAGTAGATGATCGAATATAGATATGTATAACTCATTGGAAAATGGGTTTGAATGCTTAAGTGCCAATTGTCTCTTATTGCCTTGTAGTAGTTGTAAATGGTTAAATGTATGCATGGTTGCATTCTAAAATCACAATTTTATCCTAGATTGTATGCGTGCTTGATTTTATAAGAATGTATGCACATAATATATATAATACGACTATATATGTATATATACATACATGTGATATAACATCTTAATTTATTAATCGCATATTAGATTACACTGTCTAAAATATCTATATATTTCTATGATTAATGAAGTATGAACCTTGTTATATTTGCATATGCTCATATGCCTTTAAATTGAGTTGGAAGTACAATCATTGTAACACTATTAAGACCTTGTATTGATTATTATGAGAAAAGGTTGACCAAATGATAAGAGAGACGAAATGTTATATTGTTTAAAGTGACTGATTTTTACATAGCCTTCAATGCATGAATGTTATGTGTCTTCCTTGAGATTGTTAAACATGAAGTCACTAGATGCAGATATGTCTTGCACCACAACTCCATTACTCCAATCAGTTTGCATTGCTAGTCTTCCTTGTGCTCGGTCAGGTATTCTCCTTTGAGGAAGAATTTCAAGGAAGTGAATCACTTCATGATAGGGTGGAAACGCGCTCCAACAATATTCTTGCCCTTGAAGTGGTTGAATGAGTCAAATGTCAGAAGAATCTTGTCAGGAAGTTCATGTTATGGTTCATTGTGTAATATTGTACTTGACCTTGTGGTCTAATGTAAGGACTATGTTCCTATATGTTTTACCATGCTATCGACACATGTACTCCAAAAATTTCTTGTATTTAATATAATTCCTTTTTTTCTTTCTTGTATATCGAACATGTGTCACTTTTATAAGCTTGCATATGTGTAATTTGTGTAAATTGTTAATTTTTATAAGTGGAGGTCATTACATTTGAGACCACCAAATCATTATATTCATAAGTGGTTTGAGATCACTATGTTTTTGCCGGCTATATGGTTTGAGAACCACCATTCCCCTCCACCCCTCAAGTGGCTTGGAAAAGTCACATAATGCACACAATGTGTAAATTTTTGTGAAATGCGTATTATTTTTAGAGATTCTTTATCTTTCCTTCATCATTATTGCCAATAGTGTTGTATTTTTTTTGGATATTTAATTTGAGTGGTCCTTTTTGCCTCAAGGACTTAATTCAACATAAACAGTTTTTAATTGGATTGAGAAGTTTCCTTTTTATAGTTGTTTTCTCTTTATTTTTCTTTCTTGAGATTTTGTTGTAAACCTTGGAATCTTATTTTTTATTTTCTTATGTTTGAGGCTTCTTTAATATTTTGTACTATTTGCATATGTGTCGTGATATGAATTTTGTAAACTGCTATATCTAGGAGGGGTCCCTGACAAGTCGTATGGGGGTGTAGATGTGCTAGGGAATTTATATTGTGAGGATGGGGATGTAAATGGGACTACTATGGGACAATCTTAATCCATTCTCCCCTAGTGTGTGATTCTTGCATACCTTCCTTCTTGAAGGCTAACCCCCTTACACAAACAAGGGGAAGGTAGTAGGAAATGTATGGAGGGGTCCTAGACAGGGCCTCAAGACCACCTTTTCTAATATTATCATGATAATTACTTAGTGATGGCGGTTACTTTAGATCAATGGTATGGCATTTGGCATCGTTCCTCCTCATAAACCCAATTCCCTAAACAGTGTGTTATGTTTATGTTGTGTTGATGGTGTGAGTGTTGTAAACCAATTTTTGTGATGATTATGGATTAATTGTAGGAGTTATTGTAATAAAAGGAAATGAATGATTACTTAAGATGTAAATTCATTATGTTATTGTGAAATGATTGACCATTTCTCAAGTAATGATGATTGAAGTGAATATATATGTATGTACATGTATAGTGTAGTCCTTAATAATCATATAAGTGATAGATGAAGTAAGTTGGAATTGACATATGTGAAATGTGAATACATCATCCTCGGGTTGTGCTAATTATAAAGTTTACCCCAATATTTTAGAATACCTTGGAAGATAAAATTTATTGTTGTCATATTTGGATTTTTTTTATATAAAGGATTATTGTTAAGTGCTTATGCTTACCCTTACTTTTGGGGACTTCTCGAAGGAAACCCAATCCTAGGGGGGAGAGTGTAAGGCCCCATATGTTGTGGTCTTGTTGATCCTATTAGTCTTTGATGGTTTATTTCCTATATTTTATGTTACTTTATGTTATATAATACACATGAGTAATGATTGTTTGTATACAATGAAGTTGTTCATATTCTTGATTAATCCTATCTAACTAATGGTTGTTGTGATTCCTTATGATAGCCAGATGAGTTCCATTCCTTGTCTTTGTAGGTATGTAATGATGAAGATGCTCAGTTGTTGGTAATATTATTATGTATATTAAGTGGATTACATTACGTTAGGTGATTATATGCTATGGGTGTGAGTATGTGTGATTATAAAGATGATGATTGATATTCAATGTTTACTTATAGTAGTATGTATTATAAGTTAAATAGATTATTGACATAAGTGGTGATATTTTGATAACATATAGTATGATCAATTGTTGCTTGACTCTAATAGGTATCATGTGAGTAGGATGAGTTAAATTGTATGCTACCTTTTTTAATAAGAAAGGCGTAAAAACTTTATTGAACCAAAAAATTAGTACAAAGCGAAAGGGTACAACAAACCCACCAAGGGTCAAAAGCCCAAAACAAATGAAGAAATGTAAAGTATTTTCAAAATATGATAAAGAAATAAGAAAAGCAACTAAAAAGTCATGACAATGGTGCTTCACTTCTAGATTCTGTGGATGAAGCGAGTCTTTTCAACAAAGATTGGAAAGCCTTTGCAACAGGTGGCAACTCCTTATGTTGGGGAATGGTAATGTTCCCCATTCGTAACTTACAGGCCAACTGATTATCACAAGTAGCTTCAATTCTCCAATCATATGTCCCTACTAATCAAGTTGTTTGAAATAGGACTAGGTCTATCCCATTGAATTATCTCAAACTCTCAGCATCAAAGGATTGAGAACTAAAGATCTCATCAATTATCTTCTTAAAATCTTCTTTTAAAACTCCAACATCTTCATTGCTACCACCTCCTTGTAAACTAGGTTGTAGACCAAGTGTAGTAAGATTCTTATGAACCTCCTCAATGATTGCATTTCTTTCAGATAACATCTTATTAAATTCTTGCAGGCCCTGTTTGATAACATGAAGTTTCCATTCCATGCTCTTGTTCCAGATCATGCAATTCCTGTAAGCAACATTGGGAATGATTTGTTCATTAGCCAATCTCTCCATTCCCATATTAAACATTCCTTTGATTTCATTTAGGTACTGAGCTCACAATACTTCTTCTTTCTCAACAACAACAATATCTTTCTCGATGTCAGTTTTCAAGGCACATGCTTTCTGGTGAATCATTAGCGAGTCCAGAATTATTTGATTGCTTTTGTTTATTATACCATTGCTCCAATCTTCTATGGCCTTTCCAAATACCTTGAAAGTTTTCATCTTGCTTACTGCCTCCTTTCCCATCATTGACATTGGATCAAAGGATGATTTGGCTTGAGAGATTGGTTAAGGGGGAAGATCAAAGACTAATTTTAAGCATTCAGTTAAAACCTTAACCTGGCTCTTAATTAATTCATCTTTTCTCTTTTTTGTCTTTATTAGATCACTTGAAACCAACTTTGCTACTGATACCTGGAAGTTATGCACATCTCCATCTCTCGTAGAGGGTCCTAAGTTTATCTTAGTAATATCAAAGTCACTTGCAATTGCTTGAGCGACCTCCTTCGATGCAATAGAGCAAGCAACTTCTAGACATAGATTCCCTATACTATCATGTATCTGGTGGTAGTCTTTGTATACATCCAAAATTGGTCTAGAGAATATTAATTAAATATCGATTATTTAATTAATGAAATCTTTATTCCTCTACTATATAAATAAATTGCAAATTTATTTACATAGTTCATATTTTCTTAATTCTTCTTTTCTAAATTACCTTCTTCATGATTTAATTAAAATGAACAAAGCTAACTAATTTGTTTTATTTTGATTAATTCCCTCTCATTAAATTTGAATTTGTCACATTTCTCCATATTCTTCTAACTTCCCTCTACCTCATCTTCCAACTCACTATGTGTCACATGAAAATAATTATTCCTAATTTCTAAAATGGATATTTACTCTCAACAATTTTAACCAACTCAAAGACACATGGCTTCTTTCTTCAATTTATTCTTTTTTACACTTGGCAAGATTGTTTTACTAAATGGAACAATTGCCTTGTTTTCTCCATCTTCCTCATTTCTCACCATCAATTTCTTCAGATCGAATCCTGATCGTTCATTACTGCCAACTCACCTGATGCCTTGGTGAAATCTATAAATTGAGGCCCATTTACAACTTTTTCATAAGGAGCATTTGCATAACATTACTTTGTAGGAATTCATTTAGCATTTGAGAGCTTAATTTCATTTTGATACAACATTTAGGATAGATTAACAATTAGATTAGAATCATGGCTCCTTTAGATGTTTCTTAGTTTGTTTGAATTCAACATTTAGGGTCATTTTCATTAGTTTAATTTTGCTTTGCAATCATTTCCATATCATTCTGTATGCAGCAACTCATTCATCATGTCATTTAATCATATCATTCAACTGAACCATTTAATCATATAATGTAGACTTGGATTCTGCATTTTAGTTTAGTGGCTTCTCATTTCTTAGGTGGCATCCCAGTGATTAGTGCACAATTAAAATCTGAGAGCACAATTACTAGGACATTTAAGAATAAAGGGAGATGGAATGTTTTTAAGGAATCATGTTACCGAATTGTGTTTTTGGTTAATTTAGATTTCCTTATTGTAATACATTTCATCTGTGTGTGTTATTTGTTAGTATAATTCACATATTTTCTTACACACAGTCTTTAATCTTTTAGATTTAGGAGTCCTCTAAAGGAGTTGACCCACCATATCTTGTTTCGGGAGATATAACTATATTGCTTTCCTTTTCTTTGATAATGTATCTTTTAGTCAAATCAAAATGGTAGGCATAGTGGCATCCTTAGAACTAGAGGAATCAAATAACCTCCTCTTTGTTGGAGTGCCAGTTTGTACATCTAGTGATGAAGACAGAGAAGACCTAGTTCTTAGAGGTCCATTTACTTCTCTCATAGGCGATGAGTGGTGTGATGAGGAATAGGTACTGATTGCAATGTTACCCAAATCTTCTTCACCCTCAACAATCTCTTTATCTTTATCTAGTTGGGGTAGATCAAGGATATCTTCCCCATAGGTCTATTTAAACAAGTTCTTCTAAAGAGGCTTATCATCACCATCACCTTGAGCTCTTGATGACATTTGGTGTGAAGTTGACCCAAAAGTCCTCAAAATTACAGGGGGTTGGTTGCTTCCTCTTGCAAGTTGAGTATCTTGTGACCTAGTCTGAGGGCGAGATTGCTCTGTTTTCTTTTTAGCAATCCATTCTTGTGTCCTCTATAGAACATTTGTAGTTCTCACTTAAATTGTTTCAATTTACTTGTTACTCTAATCCATAGTAGCAATGGGTCGATGAGATATAAGTTGGGTAAAGATCGGATCCAATAAATCTGATCCATCATATTCAATGCCTTGGACATCCTAGTCTAAACCAAATGTGATAATTTATCTTAGAGACAACCTCATCCAACTTCTCCTTCTCACTTCAAATTCATCATATCAATCAACCTAATAATCTTCTCGGAAGGGAAAATGAAAGAAACCAGGTCTTAGATTCAAGTTATTTTTCACATAATCTTTAATATCAAAGGGAAAGCATTCATCATAAAAGGGTAAAAGCGCAAAGGTGTCACACTTTTGGCCAAAAAAATAGTTTTGAGCAAAAATATTTCAACCTAAACAGTTTCGATTAAACTAGTTTTGCTTGAAACCACGTGGCCTATATGTGGCACATAGAGTTTCAGGCAAAAGGTTTTCGCGTGAAACTCAAAATTTTGATTTTTTTTTTAATTTTGTGGTTTGTTGCATTGAAATGTGGCTTATTTTATGTGCAAGGTTTTGATAGAAAGGGTTTCAATCGAAACCATTTCTACTGAAATTGTCTGTGTGGCATCCTAGTTGGTAGCCAACTTAGCTTTTTTCAGAATTTTCTGAAACTTTCAACTTCAACTAAGTATTTCTTCAGTTAGAATGATGTTTAAAAAAAAGAAAAATATTCTTTTGTAGAGCTTAGAGTGGTGAATTTGAATATGTAATTTTTTTAATATTTTGATAGTTTTAATATCTTTTATTTTTAAAATAATGCAAGTAGGTTGTTAAAGTTAAAAAAGAGGTTGATTACAAATTAAAAAAATAGTAAAACATATTAAAACAAATTGAAAAATATATGGTGCACTAGAGGAGAGAGTCCTCTTCAAAAGGGTATAATTTGTTTTTTGAAAATGATTAAAAAAATATGCAATAGTTGACATCCAATGAAAACTATCGAATTCTAACAAGTTTGACTTTAAAATGTTATTACGAGAAAAATATACATTCAAATTTCATTTTTTTTCCATGCACACTAGATATTGAAGTTACCTATTTGGAGAAAAAATTTAGGGGAAATGAAGTTTTTTTTATTTGTTTCTTGACATCAAGTGAATGCCACTTTTTCCTAAAATTTCCAGCATTCTAAAGTCTGCTCTTAAATTGACAAAAAAATAATCAATTTTTTTTTAAATCTAAAAAATTACAAGATTAAACTTGATCAATATTTCTACCTTTCATTAGTTTACATCATTTTGAAATTCAAAAAATAAATACCACTTTTATGTGGTTGAATTTTAGAAATTCTTTTTGTTGTTGGTCAATTCCTTTATAAAGTGTGACACAGGTTTATGCTTTTACCCAAAATTGTAGAGTATATTTAGATATTTCCCTTTCAAAGTTTAAAGCATTTGACATGGAATTGTAGGTGAAAGGACCAAAACGACATGAAATTGAACAGTTACCCTTCTGTGCTCCTAGCATCTCTTATTCACGTCAACAAGTTGTTCGCAGACTTCAATCATTACAAACTTATCCTCTAGGAACCTAGGGAGTTTTACAGGAAAGCTATTGAAACCACCAATTCATATGTAGGAGAACCTTTGAAATTAAATAAAATGGCTCCCATATAAACCAACAAATTGCATGGCTTCTAGAGTGAGTCTCATTTGAATTTTCCCCTATAATTCTTAGGTCATCCTCATGGTGAAGGTGCCCGATATCCTTCTGTGGTGAAGGAAGCTCTTACTCAACTGCAACTTTTCATAATATCTAAAAATTGGTACCTCATCTCGGGGAAGGTCGCTTGGACTCAAAGTCGGCTAGGGTCTAGTACTGGCAATGGTGTAGATTAAATATGAAGACATATAAAAAGTCTTGTTAATTGTAAAGAAGACCAACAAGTTATGCATCCTCTCATTGATGAGTTGCGCCCAATCTAAAAATTGGTCCTTTGAAAGCACAATTTGGATGATGAAGTACATCCAATCTTGAAACCCATGTGCGTCTTCGTTCTCTCTGAGTTTGTGCAATAACATAACAATATCAGATGTTTCCTCAACAAACTGATTCATGTGCAAATTTCTTGGCAATTGGGATTTTCCTCTCTTGGGTTTTGCTAACCAATTATTTGCCATTTCATTATGATAGAGGCCCTTCTTAGCTGAGAACTCAATCTGTGAATTGGTGAAATTTAGGCCTGAGAAATTTTCCCTTTCAGGGATTCTCAAACATGAGGTAAAGGTGGTTCTTTGGATTTTAACCACCAGTCTATTATCTTTCATTCTAATTTCATGGGTCTGGGAATCATAATGCCTAATACATTCAACGACCAAGTTTGGGCACTAAATTGCTATGGGAATGCGGCTGCCTCGATTAATCCACTAGCGACAACTTGTCATGTGATGGGTGATGGATTCGGTTTGCTAAACTTCTCGCTAAATTCATCCAAATTCACCTGGTCTAGTTTAGTGTCCCCTATTTTAGGCATGGTGCAAGTTAACTTAGAAATGTATTCATAACCTTGGTATTTGTACCTTATTGTAGTTGAAACCTTAGGTTTTTGTGTCTAATTGCACATGGGGAATAGATGGCAATGATGAAAATATTTTGAATTCAAACAACAATTAGAAATAGTTACTGAACCAAGAAGGGAAAGAAATACCTCAAACAATTGTGAAATCCAAGAAACAATTTATGTGCCAGTATGCTCTTCTTTTGTATTTCCCAATGTCGCAACTAAATTATGCTCCTCTTTACTAGCTCAAATTTTATTTTATCTCTAAGCAATAAATGCGTAAGTAGGTATGATTTAATGGTATCCCCTTGTCACGTTGACACGTGTAGCCTTTCACATCATCACCTCGTTATAACTACCTTTTAAAAATTTGAAAGGAAACAACTACCTTATCGACAAAAAGGCAGTTCATATAACTCTGGCGGGCATCGCTATGAGTTCTATAACTAATGGGAAACACCACCAACAACTTTAATACTTGATTCATGACATCTACAAAAATTCCATTACCTTCACGACGACAAAAGAAAGAGTTATGCTAACTTGGTGAAATATTGCCCGACTTACATAAACTCAAAAAAAATTCTGAAATAACTTGGGTGATGACCAAAGTGGGGCTTACAAGAGTTCACATAACTCTAACAAACACCGCCACATGAAAGACTTAAAAATTCTTAAAGAAGACCATTGTGGTGGGGAATGAAGAGGTTTTAACAACTCGGGTGGTGATCAACATGGTTACGATAACTGACCAAAGTGCCAACAAGATGAGACTTAGCCAAAATTTGGGTAGAAAACTAGTTTTTGAGGGATGACAAAAACTATGGTAACATAATACAAGTGTTATCAATATTTCAAAAAATTCGGTAATGCATTCAAGAACAAAGAATATATCTATTTGTATCACTTTCTAAGAGAGAAAGTAGCTGAGAATGAAGTAAAGTTGGAGTATATGCTTACAAAGGATCAAAGAGCATACATTTTTACAAAGGCTCTTCCAAAAGATACATTTGAGGATCTCAAAAACAAGCTAGGGGTTATTTCCCCTCCTTTCAACTAGATGCATAGGATGGTGCATTTGCCCAAGGGTGCAATTCAAGGTAAATTCTTTGTCTTGAATTGGTGAAGGCTACTCTCAAGGGGAGTAGGTTGTGGTGTCTTTGGTTGGTGCAATCACCAGGGGGAACATATCGTGTGTCTAAAAGTGGGAGAGAGAAGTGAAGTGTGTAGGTGTTTCCCTTTGCCATTGATGTCAAAGGGGGAGAGTAATGTCTGAAAAAATCAAGAGGAAGGGGTTGAGAGTAGTTGAAAGAGAAGTGGAGAGTTGCTTGAGAGTTGGAGATTAGAGTTTCTTTTTTTGTTGATGGTTTTTTAGCAGGTGTTGTCATCAATGACAAAGGGGGAGATTGTTGCACTATGTTGTCTTTAGTGTTGTCATTGATGTCAACCTATGTCAACCTCTAGTGTGGTTATGATGATAAGGTGTTTGTGGTGTTGAGAAGGTGTTGTAGATGCAACATGGCCACTTGGTTTCCAAGTGCTTTTGAGAAAAATTGTATAAGTGTATAAGGTGACAAATCTATGTTCTGTGTTGTAATCCGCATTTATTCATGCTTGAAGATGTGCTTTGTGCAGTTTGGATGCAATGTTTAGAAGTTTTCAGAGGTGTTATATCCAAAGTTTCAAGTTTTGGATCGTGTGATAGTAGATGTGTTTGATAGCATGTTGTACTATCTCTAGTTTATGCAGAAGGTTTTCTGGGAGAAATGGAATTGCTACACATTTCTTCACATTGAAGTTTCTTGTCTTGTAGATTTGGGAATATGCTAATAATTCTTGTATCTATGTTCCCTTGGAAGGTTTGGTGTTCAACTATTCTGCAAGCTTGGTTCGTGAGTTGTGTCTTAGTGGTAGTTTGACTGGTTGCACATGATGATAGTATTCTTAGTTGAATGTGTTTGCGCCATTATGTTTGAATATTCTGTTGGTGTTGGAATGTTCTAGGATGTTGTGTGGTGTTGCTATGTGGTTTGCAAGATGTTTTTGGACCTAGTGAAGTGTGTCTGTGGTTGGTTGGTAGCATTAATGTTGGTTTGGCTAACTTGGCATGTTAGTGTTGTTTGCGAATGTGCTTAGTTGTATGTGGAAGCATGGTGTAGTGTGTCAGTGTAGATTTGGGTCCTAGTTAACCCTTGGTGTGGTCCACCTTCACTTCTTTCCACTACAGAAGTGTTTAGTGTCGACCTATTTGGTGGTTGCATGTTTGAGGTGCATATATTTCATTAAAGCTGACTTGGAGAAGGTTGTTTGAGGTTGCAAAGGATATATATGCAAGGTAATTTATTGGAGAAGGGTGTGATGTGAAATGATGTGTATGCGATCAAGAGTTGAGATTTGAGTGTGAGCATGAACTCCTAAGACTATTCGAAGCAATGAGTAGAAGGTGTCTATATTTCAGTGTGCCTAAAGTTACTAGAGGCAGTGAGCCGAAGGTTGCAGATGGCGAAGATTGTTATGGTGGATTCTCCTATTACTCTGAGGTAGTGAAACTCCTTGTAACAATTTCTTTTTATACTTTTCCTATCCAAACAATGAGCCCTTGGCAGTGAGTCCTTTGGGAAGTGAGCCCTTTTACAGTAAGCCTTTTGTAATCGGTGTTGATATTCATATATATATATGTGAGTTAATCCTCACCATGGTTTTTCCCTGATTAGGGTTTTCCACTTAAAATTTGGTGTTTTATTGTGTATGGTTGTTGATGTGTTGATGTTTCATTTGTTTACACGCATGCTAATGCTTAATAAGGGTTTAAAGATTGATAAGGGTTTGAAGGTTTTAATGTACAACTAATTCATCCCCCCTCCTTAGTTGTCCTGTGCATCTAATAGATGCAAATGTTGAAATGGGCCTACACAAACACTAAGGAAATGGACACCAAAGTGGACATGAAACATATTGTGAAATTGCAACGGTATGTAATTTACAACACTACACAATCATGTAACATGGATAGGACATGTATATTTTGAAGTCTACTAATGCAATGTGTAACATAGCTCCTTTATGATTTTCTAGATGATCTAATAACACATCAGACAACGTCCTTTTATACAAAACTTAGATACATTTAATGCTTAAGTTGGCAAGTAATGACTAGTAGGAATGGTTTCACTTTGACCATATTTAAATTTGAATGTGAAAGTTTTAGGGGCATTTCCACATACAAAAATGAACTATGTTTATTATAATGCCTATAAATTTACCTAGTTAAAGTAATGGATAAACTAAAGATCATAATTAGTCCGTTGAAACGTGTGATATAAATAGGTTAGGTTCTAAGTTGGTCAACAAGCCATTCTATGTTAACATATCTTATATGCACAAAAAATGAAAGTCCATAGTCTTACAAAAATAAAAAAAACAATTCTTTGGTCATTAAAAATAGAGATATATAAACATGTTTTGTAAATTTTTAAATTTACTTATCTTGACATGTAGCAAATACCTTATTTATATCAATAATAACTAAGCAAAAGAAACATATATGGTGGCTACAAAAATATTTATGTGGTTAGTTCAAATGGGCCCCTCTTGTTTGTATAACTTTATGTGATCAAAGTGCTTATCATCTTGTGTTCTTGAAAGTGATTTTCTTATCTTGCAACCATCTAATATTATCTCAAAAAATAATTCTATTGATTGGTTGTCTTTCAAAATGAAGTTTTGCAGTCCTTTAGCAAGCCATGAATCATTTAGGCCCAAAAAATTATATTCACTAGTGGTATTGTTTAGACTACTTCTATCTATAATCATGTCATTGTGGATTATAACTTTTTTCCTCAGGTATTCTTCCCATAATGACAATGGATGGATATTGAGTACTTAGCTCATAATTTATTCTACAATAAAATATTATACCTGATGCTCGGTGTTTTGAAATTGTTATCATATAAAGTGTCAAAGGAGCAAACCTCAATAATTTTGTTCATAGTATTACTATGATTGTGAAAATGGTTTGACTCCAAGAAGCCTATAACATGACTCTAATATTGGCCCCTAGAAAATGTAGTCTATGAACACGTGGCTTTGGAAGATTGTATGGAGCTCTTACAAGATTTAATGGGTCATCTTAATTGATAGTCAGTGGAGATAGTTGGCATGGGTGTGAAACCCTTAAAGACCTAGAGTGTAGATGTCTAGACATGGTTTAATGTGGTTCTCACAAACTAGGAGACTTTCCTTGATAGCTTTTGAGAGTTTATATGGGGAGAATATTATGAAATATAATTTCTTTTATTTTTTATTTTTTGTTTTTTAGATATGTATTCAAAATGTAAAAAAAGACTTAAGACAATTAAATTGTTTGACATTGTGCCTCAAAGAGATGTGGTCTTTTAAACTACAAGGATGATAGGATATGCACAAAATGGGTTTGTTGAAAAGGCATTTAAAAAATTTGAGCAGGGTAGGTGTAAAGCCAAAATCCACAATCTTTGCCAGTATCCTACTAGCTTGTGCCAAATTGAAGCTTTATAATAGGGTGTGGACATTCATGAAAACATAATGAAAAGTGAGTTCTTGTCACATGTTGTAGTTGGAAATTATTTGGTAGATATAAATTTGCAATGTGGGAGAATACAAAAGGCATGTGAACTATTTGATAAATGCTTGAAAAAAGTGTGAGGTCATGGAATGCCACGATTTGAGGATATGCATAGAATGGTGTTCTTGACGAGACTTTGAGATTTTCAATGAAATGCCTCAAAGAAATGTGGTCTCATATAATGTGATGATTATTGTATATGCAAAAAATAGTTTAATTTATAATTCCTTGTAAATGTTTAAGCAAATACAATCTAGCAGCATAAATCCAATCTCTATAACATTTGATAGCATCCTCCAAGCTTGTGTAAAATGACCATTTAAAAGAGGTTATGTACATCCATCAAATCATAACAAAAAGGGGGTTTTAATTTGAAATAGTAGTTTCAAATGTTTGGTACCTCTGTATCCAAACAAATGATGGATGACCTTTTATGACTTCAATAAGGTATTTAACTCTTAAACTAAGCTTAACACCAAGCATGAAAAAATAATAAAGCTATATTTTGTTTGCATGAATTGACATAAAAATACAATTATAAATTTATCCAAGTTCTTATATTTCATATTTATTGTGACACTCTTAACTATCTTTAAAAATAATCATCAATATTAGTAAATTACTTAATATCTTCAAAATTGCTTCTTTCTTATAAAGTAATCAAAATATTTTAAATAATCATATTATGAAAGTCTAAAATATCATAAAAGTGCTATCATAGTTGATAAACACAAACATTTACTCCTCTATCAAATAAACAATAATACAATAACTCTAAAAATAATAAAATATATAAAAATATCATAAAAGTGCTATCAAATAGTTGATAAACACAAACATTTACTACTCTATCAAATAAACAATAATATAATAATAACTCTAAAAATAATAAAATATATAAATATTTAAAATATAAATATTAAACACCTTTAAATACTTTACAAACTAATTATCAACTTTTACACACAAACGCTTCACTTGTACAATAGTCATTGCTCATTGCATTAAGAACACCTCGATCAAAACGAGTTGCACGCAAATTTTTCTCTTAAACACAGGCACCTTTAAAAATTAAGCCATTGAACCCTGCTGTCAGCAAATTGAGATTTTGCCTGCTGGAGTCTCGTTCTTAAATGTCTTCCTTTAAGGAGCTGTGAACGTAGTTAGTCGAAGTGAAGGGAAAGAAAGAAAAGAAGTTTGGGCGTGCGCCGCAGAGCGAATGAAAATATGTTACCGGAGAAAGGGGCGAGGGCGGAGGGCAGAGGATTTAGGGCTTCAAAAATGGAGAAAGACACAAGCGGCACTTGTCGTCAGCGGTTTTTCATTGATTTGAGGTCAGGTGAAACGAGTGTTATTTCCTGGAAGAAGTTGGTGAACAAGAGTGTCGTTACTCCTCCCGTTGAGGAAACTCAGGCTCAGGCACAGGCACATGCACAGGCACATCCACATTACCGCCTTTGCTTGGTCTTTTTTTCTATTTTAATCAATATCCAAGCTCTCTGTATATTCCACTTTGCTCTCTCCATATTATGCAAATTGTATTTTGACGTCTTCTGCTTAACACATTATTATATTTAAGCTAATTCTAGTTCTAATTTTAAGGCGTTCACTTAATTTGCGAAAATTTCCAAACGTGAAAGGTGCAGATTCAATCCAGAGAGCTCGGAGTGCATGGCCACCTCCCGTTCAATATTTCTGACAAGGAAACTTGCGCAGCTTTAGGCAATTCTAATTTTAATTAACAAGCAAAGCCAAACGACTTTCGCATCTTTCAGTTGTTTGTGCTAGGATACGATAATTGCTACTTCAAAATAATGGAACTGCGGCAATTTGTTCCGGTGAAATTATTAATGGAAAATTCACCACACTTAACACAAGTCTAAACAACAAAACCACCAGACGAGAAAAAAATCCAACAGAAGAAAGCGAACGAGTGAAATTGAAGACATGATTCCACCTACCACTTAATTATGGTGGAATTTCTGTGAATATCGTATTGGAAAAAAAGTAAGAAATTGGAAGATCGGAATCAATCCACGCAGATTTCAGTTTGACATTGGATTGCTACTTTAGACATCCTACTAGATCAAGAAATAACAGTGGCAAAGGAAAAGTTGAGTGTGGTTTTGAAAGTATGGAAGTTGGAGAGACTGGTTATGGTACTAATACCGGCAGATTTCAGGTTGAAATTAGCAAATCAACAAAGGATTATTCCTCTAGGCATCCTGCTAGATTAAGTAATTGTATTGCCAGCGAAAAAAGTAAGTGTGATCTTGTAATAACAAGAATGAGATGCATGTTAAAGCATTGCGCTGACAAATTTGGACGCTTGTAACGAGAACAAGCAAAGTGTTCTACTACATTTTTTTTTTTGATAGTTAAATGAGGGTTGTACTGGGCCCTTGCACAACAAATTTAGAAACGACAAATACTGTTAAAAAAAATAGCATGACCGAAACATATTGATTTCCTACATCATAGCTGTCTGTTCAACTAATGAAAGAACCAATGATTACGAGTGCCGCCTGAACTGAGTTTAAGAGTAGTTAAAAAAATTCTATAGAGAATTTATACTTAACCACTCATATGGAGATTCGCCTAAATGATACTTTCAAAATCTAATATTATACAAGTCATGTTCCTTAATGATATGATATAATTTGACCTATAGGAAAACAATAAAAGTAAAACCTAAACAAAGAAAAACATACTGTTGATCATCAGATACACTTCATGCCAGAACATGCCCTGACCAAACACACAGCCAATCAGTCAAAAGAAGTCAGTTGGGGTAAGGGTGAGAGGGGACAAGAAGTCTCTGCATGTGCCTTTGGAGAAGAACATCTCACAATATCAGCGATAGAAGCTGAGACCTTGTGATTTTTTCTTATGCATAAGGTCAAACCTAACCTCCGGCTCAATGTTAGAGTTTTTTCAGAAGGATTCAGTCCCCCAGGGGAAAAATTTGTAAGAATTTTTCAGCATATGATTCCCAGATTCCTGTTTCTGTTCACCACCCTTATTCCTTGCAGAAAACTAATCAGGCCCATTACAAAATCTTTGAGCTCTGAGTGCTGAGTAGGGTTCTTGAACCTCCCTGCAAATGGCATTTATGTGATCCGTCAAACTAGCATCCGAAAGATTTGAGTTCTCATGTTCATGGGAGATCTTGGCCTCCGAGTTTAAACCACCATGTGCCCATCCCCATGGGACTACTTCATCAATTGAGGAGACTTGAACTCGAACCCAGAGATAAACTGCCTCATTCCTGACACTTGTTGCTGGTTAAAGTTGAAAATCTCCTTGAATCATTGTTATGGTGTGCCATTAACCTGTATTTGCTATTCCACCAGGACCCAAAACCATTTTGATCTTTTTCATGATTCCCTTGCCACTGATTTTGAATGATTTCTGAAGCCTTTGGTGAGAAATGGCTCCGCATAAGGGCTATCATGGACAAGTGTATTGGCATGGTGATGGAACAGTAGGAGGAATGGGCAAGGAGAGAAATTCAAGGAACAAAGCCCAGAGCATAGAGGAAAATTTAAAAGAAGAATGAAAGATAGGGAGAAATAAGGGAATGGAACTAAGAAGGAGGTAATGACAAATGTCCTCAGACTGTGAGAGGACACTTTGTCATTAACTCTTAGTAAGGTAAAATATCCAAGAGAATGTGATAAAAAAAAAAGAAGATTTTCTCGGATAACATATCAAAGGGCAATGAAAACATTAAATTCAATGATGATTAATGATATGATCTGAAAGATTAATATTTTTTAACCAGCAAACAGGGTGAGACTCCAAAGAGAGCCTAGGAAGAGATAGAGAGGATTAGAGTCAGGGAGTAAGGCCTGGCCAATTGTCCAAAAATTAGCTGGAATATTTAGAGAAAACGGAGAGAGAGACTCTTTCCTTGGCTAGAAAATCAGCAACTCTGTTAACTTCTCTAAGCACATGTATAAAAGATATGCTCTCAAAATAATAAGCTAGAATTCCAGATTCTCATAAGATGTGACTGCATTTCCAAATTAGGGTTTTTCTTTTGGGCATTGCATTGATAATGATTAGGAAGAAACCTTTGATGAGAAGATTTTTAAAACATGTGCCATTTTGATGTCCTCCACCAAAGCGAGAGCATTTGTATTATTGCTTGTACCTTGGGTAAGATGCTTTGTGTTGCCCATAATTATCCAACCTTTCTTATCTCATATAATGCTACTCATTCCATCTTGCCCAGGGTTGCTTTTGGAGGCACCATCAAAATTAAGCTTTCAAAAACCCTTTAGAGTGGTGATCAACACGTTGTGCACTTACTAATTTTAGGGGATCTCACCCCTTAAATGAGGGAAAAGCAATCAATGATTGGGAAAACAAAACTATTGCAATAAAACTCCACAGAGCATGAGTAAGCATTGATGCATTGATATATAAAATTATTGGTAAAGTGTAGTCTAGAATCTAGACCAAGGGGTGGATTAGACTCGAAAACTGAATAGGAACTAGATGAAATGGGTGTATAACAACTTGACAAAGCCTTTGAGGGTAGCACACACATAGACTGAGACCTATTGCATTTGCAAGTGGATGAATACGGATTGTTAAAACTTGCTTTTTGGTGGAAGTTGTGAAAAAGGAACATAAATTAGTAGGAGGCAAGAAGTAAACTTGTATTTTCAATTGCCATGGAAGAAGAAGAGTATGCTATAGAAAATAAGAGGCAAGTAAAAGGTACTGTTCATCAACAACAATAAAATAGGAGATATTGAACAAACATGCAAACTACCTATGAGTTTTAGCAAGAAGTAAGTTTCTGTTATATGGGTCCCACTGCAAAAGAAATTAACTTGGGTATTATAGAAGAATAACAGAACCAAATTGGGAACAAATTTAGGCCCTAAATTGGCAAGGAGAGCCATAAAACTTGTAACTTTTTTCTATAGAAGATAAATAATTTTTTGCATGGATTTACAAGAATTGCTTGCATCATTTTGACCTAATTTTGGTAGCAATGTGAAAATGATGTCGTTGTATAATGAACTCTAGATATGCAGCCCAGTAACATGAATAAGTTGAGCGCATAGTTTGAACATGGTTACTTAGAAAGATTTGTTTTCAATTCCATTCTAGGATATAACTTTAGAAGAGGTAGTAGGGAATGTGTTGTATTCATTTTAGAATGGGTTTTGGGTTATAATCAAATCAGTATTGTTGAAGAAGACAAATTAAAAACTATGATTACATTGTAATTCAAAACATTTAAGTATAGTCAAATAACTTTTGGGTTGTGCAATGGACCAGTTATATTTCAAAGAAACATATCGTTTATTTTTAAGAAATGCTAGTAAAGGATTTGAAAATGGTTTTGGATGATTGATGCATAGACAACGTAAAAGATGTTCACCTAAGTGCTTTTTCATAGTGCATTTATGCCACTAGGCAAGATTGTGTCTAAATCCAAATGAGTGATAATTATTATTTTTTGATTAAGTAGTGATGGTTCTCTCCTTTGAATATATGATAATCAATTACATATACAATGATGCATTTTTAAAACTATAAATTCATATACTGTGCAGCTATAATTCAAACATCTAAATTTATAAACAAGATATTGGCCATATGATAATTTTTTATAGTATTAGGCTAGTTCACAAAAAGCCCAAAAAAACCCAAAATATTTGCTTGGTCCTCAACAACCAACTTCACCACTTGACACCATCCCCAGCTTTCCATCTCTTGATGCTACCTCTTCACTTCCTTGTTGACCTCAACTAGACGCTATACTAGGGCAAACACCTACTAAAGTTGGGAACTTGGCACCGTGGAAGACCTTAGGCTATCTTTTTGCATGACCAACTTTCTTGAGTTGAGCAAGGGTGTCAAGAAAGCACTTGATTTGAAACTTCCAAGGGTCCATGGTTATAAGTGACTGTCAAGTTCTCAACTACTTTTACCAAGTCTTGTAGTATGTTTTTACCTCTTGCAATTCTTTGTAAACCACAATAGTCTCCTTCCGAGCAAGACAAATATTTGCCATGGAATTAGTGTCGGATGGACATTTTAGACCCGATAGCTCATTCTCCACTTTTGGAAAAATCAAATCCTAATTGAAGACCTCTATTAGAAATAGTTGAAGAACCAATAATCCCTGCACTTCATCTAGAATTGTCATTACAATCTTTTGGATGAAATCCTCATGGATTGAGGATTTAGACCTAGGAGAATGAAAATTGCCAATAATAAAGTCCTTGAAGATAGCTTTGTTGAAATTAAGTAAGACCATTTCTTTGCAATGGAAGATTGTAGACAATTTGTGGTTCAACACCCTTGCCCTATTTAGAGGGTCTTGTGGAGAAGCTTTGATCTAATGACGAGTCATAAAAATGCACCTATTAACAACCCACTTAAGAGGGAACCTAGTATAACTTTGAACCAAATCCTTTGGCAAAGCTTGCAACCAACAAATCAAAAGAGAATATGTAATGTCCCTTTTTCAGTCATTCCAACATTTTTGGAAACTCCAACTTTTTTTGGAGAGTGCCAACTTTTCCAGAAGGGTACTTTGATAGTGGCAAAGAGTTCTTGGAGCCAAGATGAGTACAATTTTACTTTCTATGTGCATATCTGGCATTTTGGGAACACTTTAGACTTCTTGGAGAAGTCTATCATCATGGGAGGACACCAATCTTCATATAGACTGATTTCCTATGCACTTAGGTATTGGTTGTGTGGTCAAAATTCATGTTTGAGATTTTTAATATTTTCCATAACTTTGGTGGTTGTGCGGAAAATAATTAAATTATTAAATATTTATGTTGTTGAAAAGTGAAAATTTAAAAGACAACTTATCTTTAATTATTTAAAAAGGTAATTAATTGAATTTGGAGGAAAAAGATGAATATTTAATTAAAAGTAATTTTAATTATTTTTAGGGTTGGATGGAAAAGAATTCAAAAAACAATTATTGGGAAAAAGGATTCATTTTATTCTTCATTGATTTCCAAGAAACCCTCATTTTGGTGAGCTTTGAGTTTCAGTTCAGCTTTTATCCTAAAGATGAATACCCTCATAGTTTATTTGGGAATCGGAAGATAGAAACCTTTTGGTTCCCATTATTGGCTTCATACAAATGTCAAATTTGTGTTGAATGCAAGAAGTACTGTGTTTTCTAAAAGATTCGGTAATTTACAGGTGATTACAGGTTTATTGTAGAATTCTGGAATTTTTATGAACTAAATTATTCCAGACCTGATTGGAATTTATAAATTTTATTTGCTGGTTAAGAAATAATAAATCATGACTAGTCCGTACCCTATGATTGAATAAAAGCAATTGTCCAAATGTGAGGAGTGTTTGGTAATTAAAAGGGAAATTATCAATTTTGAATAGAGGCATGAGACTCTCAGCTCAGACGCACCCTTTGTTTTTGGAGGCTTATATTTATTTAAATCTGGCACTGACATTTTGTCGGAGTTAAAGGGGACATGGTATCAAAAGTGGAGCAATTCCTTCCAAGGTGGAATCACTGAGTTTAATGGAAAGTTTGAGTCTTCATAGTCACGATGACACTTATTTAATCAGTAACTTTAAGGTGAAACATAGCAGTTTGCAGAGGTTAAAGGGGCGGTGAAACACATTTGGACAGCTTTGTGCACATCCAGCAGGTCTGAAAACTGTAGACCGCCATGTTAATAAATAATTATATTGTAATCGACCGTACTAATTAAATAAATGTTGTAGTCGGTCGTACTGGGAATAGATAATAATAGTGTAAATAATACATGCACAGTTTAAAGTAAAAGTTGGATTAGTTGTCGGGCAGGTAGTTAGGAAGAGTTGCCGACGGTTGGTATCCCAACCAACCTTGGCCATCTATATGTGTATCTTGTCATTTGTAGTTGGATACGGTCAATTGCTATGTATTGTTGAGATACTTCATGAAATCAATCAATCCATTGTGCTGTGCAATTACTCTTACGATTGTTCTGTGATTCAAATGTGATTCATATTCTAGTATGTACATTATGTTTGTGAATTATTCTCGTTTACTCCCGTAGTACGTTGAACACTACCAGTGAGTAAACATTTGGCGCCGTTGCCTAAGCGGACTAGGGAATCACTCGTCATGGCAGCGTAATGGGTCTCCTAGCAGATGAACCCGTGAATAGCAATGAGGAAAGGGAAGACCTATTGACTGAAGACTTTATCAATCTGTGGAAGATATCATTACGAGATCACGTACGTAGGGAATCCCGCAGACGGGAGATCCCTGAGGAAGTTATTTGGGATAGGTTGGAAGTGAACGACGAGGTGAATCACCTCCTGAATCGTATGCCCAGATTGCTGGCCCGTCATTTCATTATTCTGCAAGACTTGCGAGAAGAAGAGGATCGGGAACACCGAAGGCAACAAATACTGCAGCGCTACGAAGAGAGAACCAAACAACACTAGCCGGAGACGTACGTCCGGTAGTCCACAATGATTGCCTGAATAAATTTTAATGCCCGTACGGCCGAACAAAGACAAGAACCGAGTACCTAGCGGGCACGAGACTCAGGAGGAGAAGGTTTGGTGATCACTCAGGCTGCAAGAACAAGAAAACCGGCGAAGAAGACTACAGCAAGTTGGTAAGGAATTTGATGAGGATCTAATTGAAATCGGCGGGTATTAAAGAACCATAGTTTGCACGAGACTTCGGACTGGAAATGGGACTCGGCTAGAATTGACTTCGACTCGGCCCATTTCCGAAGCTTCCGAGGACTCCAGGGGACTTCAAAGCCGCCGAACTTCAAACCCAAAATAGAAAAAAGTTGAAAAACCTTAGAAAATTAGAGATTTTTAAAGATTTAAAACTTGTTTCAAACACCCTTTATTGAATACAACACAAATAAAAGAAAATTTGATCACATACACAAGTATACAATGATCACATAAGTATAAAGTACACAAATTGTAGTTGCGCGGCTGAAGGAAATAACATACTTTGATATATAAAATTAGTCAAATGTATACAAAACTCATGGAAAATGAAATCCATGACATCAAATGTTCCATACAAATATGAAATATCAAAAGATTCAAAACAATAGCTATAATTCTATCACTCTATGCCTATGGCACAGTGGAGCCAGCATCCTTCCTACGAAGGCGTCTAAAGGTCCTGGATGATGTTGCAGTTGCAGCCATAGTCTGCATTATGCGAGGTCCGCGCCACTCACCACCGGTAGCTATGTGCTCCTGGAGTGCTCCTAGCCTCCTCCTCGACCATGGCTACAACCACCGACTTACTCTCTGCACTTTGGTCCCGCGAAATCAAGGTCCTGGAGTCACTTTAAAGAAACTGCGTGCAGCCTCGATGATCCACTTTCCGGTACGTGGATCAACCTCCCTCTAAGCGGACCGAGGTGTTATGCATTGGTCAAAACTTCCACGTATCGGTAGAAGGTTGTAATGAACATATACCAGGTCATTCATCCTCTCCACTGTCAATCTATTGCGCTTCTTGGAGTGTATGTGCTCAAACATACTCAAATTGCGCTCACAACCGGATGAACTGCATGGCTGGCTCAATATTCGTATGGCAACATTTTGCACGTTCGGTGTATCAGAACCAAACATCTCCCACCATCCATCTGAGATGAGAAAAAGAAACAAAATCAATCTCATTTCAAGTTTCAAGTTCAAGTTCAACATTTAATAATAAATTATAATATAAAAAGATGAAAAGTATTGCCTTAAATATATTTTTACCTGGCATTAATTTTGTCCTACTATCTTTGCACATTTGACGTGCAAAGAAGTCTCCTCGTGCCTTAGTGGAGGCATCTATCTCCTGCACTATCTGTGTACTAACAGAGGGCAACATTCTCTCTATCGTCGAGTAGAGCCCACTAAGAATTTCTCTATCTGCACGGAGATCACGGCGGAAGTGGAAGGCCGGATTTAGGAAACATGCGGCTGCATGGATGGGCCTATGGAGGTGGTTTTGCCATCTCCTATCAATGATCTCCCAAATGGGACGATACTTATCATCAACTCCACCATAGACTGATCTAATGGCCTCTTTGGCCCTATCCATGCCCTCATATATGTAGCCCATTGCGGGCTTCTCCCCATCTGCAACTCGTAGGAGAACTAGCAAGGGCTCAATAAACTACAAAGTGCAAACATGTTTCACAAATAAGTAAGTGTGACTGTCAACGAAAATGAACAAATAAAAGTAAGATATGATTAAAAATTAAAACATAATAAAGAATTAAATGTTACCTTCACAATCTCATCTGCTGGTGTCCAAAACCCTGCCTCATCAAATATGCAATCAGCCACGGCAATCCCTGCAGTGCTTGTAGAAAAGGATGAGGAAGACCACTCCTCACTAGCAAACATGCGCCTCAAAGGTGCCCTTGACCGAATCAAGGATTGCAACATGATAAAATTTGATGCAAACCGAGTGATGCCAGGACGAGACAACTCCCTCAACCCCGTGTATTGCCTCATAAGGTTAAGCACCCATGCATGATTGTAAACAAATTTGCAAATGTTTCTTGCTGATTCCATACATGTTTTTATCCATGGGAGCTTGCCAAGATCCTCCATCATGAGGTCAATGCAATGGGCGGCACATGGAGTCCAAAATATAGTTGGGTGCCTCTCCATCAATAATCTACCAGCAGCAACATAATTTGCTGCATTATCTGTCACCACTTGCACTACATTTTCTTCCCCCACATCGGCTATCACCTCCTCTATAGCCTCACATAAGTATGTGGCATTTTTGAATTGGGCGGAAGCATCAATGGACTTTATGAAGACAGTGTCACCTGAAAAAATAAGCAAAACCAAATTACCAATTATTCAATAAATTAAAAACATAAATCATCCTTATTAAATTATTAATCACTAAATCAAATTCAAATATCAATGTATTAAGGTAAGTACAATTACCTCCAGAGGAAACTAGAAAGTTCAACAGCGTCCTATTTCTCCTATCGGTCCAACCATCAGTCATGATGGTGCAGCCAATCCTCCTCCATTGCACACGCTGCTCCTCTAATTGTGCTTTCACATCCGCCACCTTTTGAGTCAAAAGTGGGCCCTTTAATTCATCTTCGCTGGGGGCTTTGAACCCCGCCCCACATATGGTTATTGCATCAACCATGTTTTGCCAAAAAGGAGACCTAAAACATGTCATAAAATGAAAAGATTTAAGTTTTTAACTTTAAATTTGAATTCGATAGTGAGATACATAAATTCTAAAACAATAAAATTTAAATATAAATTTTAAAACAATTAAACGAAAAAAGAATTACCTGGCTACATGGAAGGGAATGGTGCAGTAGTACCAAAAGTCTGCAATTGTTTTTTTTGCTGCATCGTGTGCATCTTTGTTCCAACCCATGCTCTCAAGCGACGGTTGGGAACCAGGAGTAGTGCATGGTACAAAATATGAGTCCACCCTAGATTTACGAACTCTAGGGCCAATGCTAATACTGCCACTACCACTAGCAGTAGCAGCGCCACCAGCACTAGGAGTACGCATAGGAATAGATGGTGCAGAAGCAGAAGCACTAGCACAAGCACTAGCACTAGGACGGTATGGAGGCATGGAAGAAGCATCTCCAACAGCACCAAGTCCCTGTCCAACTCCAACACCTGCCAGCTCCTCCCTCTGTCTTTTTCTAATTTCTTTTTGCCTTTCAAAATTTTCTAATTGCACTTGCACTTCACGAACAGCCTCAATAGGTGCTAGGGTGCAGCCCACTGCATCATGGATGGGTATGCGTGCAAGGTGGTATTTCAATCTATTTATGCCTCCATGATATATTGTTTTGCAGTATTTACATTTTGCTTCTCCTCTTTTCATTCCGGGAAAGATTTCAGCATGTTTCCAAGCAGGGTCTTTTCTGACTGGGGTTCGAGACATTGTGAAAATAATAATATGGTTTGATTTGCAAATGAATGTGGCTGCAATAACAAGTAGGGTTTGTAAAATTATTTAAGTTGCAAGTAGGGTTTGTAAATAAAAATGCAAACTATAAAAATTTAAAAACAATGATTTTACAAATTACAATGAATTATTTGTTAAAAAAACACAAAAAAAACTGTTAAAATCAAACTTACCTCTTAGATTTGGCTTGGAATGCAATGCAAACTTCTCCCAATCACTAGCAATGAACTTTCAATGCACCTCCTTAGCAGTATGAAGCTTCCCAAATGATATATCACCTTGCATTTGTTTTAAACAATTTGCTGGTTGCCCTCTCTTCTCCTCCTATTTTTCTTCACAACTCTCTCTTCTCCTCCTATTTTGCCAAAAGAGTGAAATGAGGTTGCTTTTAGGGTTGGAGAGAACATATAGAACAAAAAAAAAACTAACTTTAACTTTTAGTTTTATGTTTTTTTAGTGTTTTAACTTCTTGCTGCCGCGGTCGGGTCACAGGCTCGGGACTCTCCGAGTCTGGGCGAGTTTGGCGAGTTTGGCGAGTCCGGCGAGTCCGGCTCTGGACTCGGCGTGTCCGAGTCCGGGCTCCCCAGACTCGGCCAGGCTGGCTCGGCCCGGGACTCGCCGAGTCATGGCGAGTCTGGGCGAGTCTCGTTACAATGGGTTATACCTACACATGTAGAGAGAGACGTAAGTGGTTCCGTTTGGGTCAAACATACATTATCCACCATGGAGGAACATTTTTCAAGGTTATATGAGGCTTTATGCCTTAGAGAGTGGATTGTAGAGACCAAGAGATGGCCTAACAAGAAAATCCTACAATTTGATAATGTTTGGTATGTTATGGATACGACACCATGGAGTTGGATGGGAGAAAAATTCATTTCAGCTAAGGACGTGAAAGTAGGGATTGATTTCCTGTCAACTATGGCAGCTAGAAGAGCACATAACTTTCAGCTAGGCACACCTTTTAGACCAGCACTCATGGAGGGGCAACCTATCTGTGAAGAAGATACAAGGAAAGACAAAGAAAGTACCTCAGAAAGACATAATCATAGTTTTGATCTTGTTAAAAGGATACGACGATGGTGTGATGGGTGGTCTATAAGCGCTAATAAGGCCAAGATGCTTGCTGCCCAAGCAAGACAACACTTACAAGAAGTTAGGGAAGGATGCAATCTAATAGATAATGCAAGAAGACAAAGAGAGTCACACATTAGATCCTTATTTCTGTCAAAGGAAGAATGTGTGGATGTTGATTGTACAAGGGAAGAACTTCTTAAGGTAAGCCCGCAAGAAGCGCATGTTGAGTTGATAAAAGAAGACTATTTACAAATAGCTAGAGATAGGGACATGGCTGTCCAATTGGCGAAAGATCAAGATAGAGAGATTGTTGATCCTTGTTTACTTTTGAATGGGCGTAATCGTTCCTTAGACAATTTAGAAGATCAGTCCTTTATAGCAGCTACTCCTAGGGCACAAGATGACAAGGTAAATGGAGTAGGAGTTGTACAAGTCGAGGAAAGCATTGAAGAATCATACAATGAAGTACCTTGCAGCCTAGTGACATTTAGTGATGAAGACTTCTTTGAGCCACTTCCACCCCTATCACTTGGGAAGAAGATGAGACAAATCAAGTCTTGATGGTGTTTGATGACTACAATGTAAGCATAAAAGAGGTTTCCAAATATCTGATTTGGGACAGCGATATTCTTCCTCATTCTTATGAGATTGCTACTCTTACACATGGAAGAACTGGTGAAAATGAGTCTACAAGTGTTGATACACAAAGTGCAAGTGTTGGACTTGAAATTTTCAATGGAGATGCACTTGTGAAGCTTGAAGACATCGCACAAGAATATGACAGGTATTCTGATTTTTATAACAGCTGTCCTATTCCTTCACTCCATGATGAGGTAACAAGTTCACGTAAGGATGATAGTACCATAGAATTTTCTATGGATGGTGTTCAAAAATTGGGTGTTGAAAATGGATTTCGTGTAGTGAATTCAAGTCATAAGAATCCTGATTTTGTATATCAAACTTGGGAGGATGTGGAAATGACACAAATTTGGTGTGATATATGGTCACAAAGGGCCAAGGAGGCTAAGCTATTGGCTGCTCATGAAAGACAACGTCTTCAACGCGTCAAAGAACAAGCTCACCACTTAGATCAAGAAAAACAACAAAGGGAGGCTTATCTTAAATCCCTCTTTCGAAAGGATAATGTTACTGAGGTTGAACATGTCGTTAACAAGCCTCTTATGACAGCCAAACACAATGAACAAATGAATTTATATAAATCAGAAATTTCATGTTGGTCATACGTTTGTAGTGACGAGATTGATGGGGCATATCAATTGGGTGGTTTAGTGGAAACTTCAAGCATGATGGAACAGGATGGGAGAATGCCTACATGTTTTGACACATGGACAAATGAGGGTAATTCAGAATTTTCAGTTGTTGATCATTTCCTTCATGGAGTTGATGATTTTGTTCTTGACATCCACAGTGGACCAGCCACTCAAGAGTTCTCTTTGATGAGTGTTGTTGACATATATCCTACACCTTTGGGTTTGTCACCTATTTCTCATGGCATGACAATGATTTATTTGTTGACTGGTGACTTCATATTCATAGATTCATCATGGTTTAGTGATGGCCCTAGTTGGATTCACATTGTATTTGCTGATCTTACGTACTCCACACCAGCTATTCAGTTTCTTGAGAGTGTATGGAGGCATGTTTATTTGATGGGCATTGAATATTTGATGGATTTCCTCAATATGCGTGGGTATGTTGACACCTACGATTTCATTCTTAATGCTGGCATGAGTTACCACAGCAGTATTTGGTGTCCCGGTGAGTTGATCTATGCACACATGGGAGGTTTGAGCACTAGACTCCACTATGGTACCTTGGAGATTGACACTGGTCAGTTTTATCAAAAGAAGGTGGGTTTTCCTAGGGATTGCACGTTGGATTTTGGTTTTGATCCAGTTTCTTCTCAGGAGGTTGTTGACGTTTATGAGGATACCCTTCTTAATCCTGAAGGATTAGCTCTTCCAGTTGCGAGTTGTGATCCTTCTTCTAATGACGACAGTACTAGATGGGGTACGCATGACTACTTTGGTATTCCACTAGCACAGGCAGGGGAGTTTCACTTCGGTTGCATTATGAGGTCCGCTCACCAGTTTTCGTTCAGCTCACACATACAGGATTTGATGATGACATTGATGACACAGAGAGATGTGTTGAATAAGGGACATGCGGAATCACTCTGGTATGGCATGCTTCAGACTTCAGATGATGAGCCCAAGTTTGATAGGTCTCTCACTTTGATTTCTTCAGTTGGATGTCTCCAGCAACAAGCGTTTGAGACTCGGTTCGATTGGACTCTAGGGGCTATCAGAGTGGTGCAGCAGAATTCAGTTGGTGTTGGTGGACTTCCAACTTATCTAGGATATCTAGGTATGATATCTGAGGTGTATCAACACAGTGCTTGGAGTTGGCATGACAGGGTTGATTTACAGAGTTGGGATCCAGGAATTTTATCGTTGGATGGTTGCTTTCATTGGTTGACACAGAGTGACAGTATCTTGGGTCCCAGTTGCCTACAAAGAATGTGGATTAACACATGTTGCAGGACCACTTGGGATCCAGGTGGTTGGTGGACAGGTGTAGTTGGTTTTTCATTTTGGCTCCAAATGCTATGGCAGTTGAGTTGGTTTGCAGTTGCGGATTGCTTGAGGGCAAGCAATCTTTGGGAAGGGAGGACTGTAATGTCCCCAAAATTTGGATGAAGCGACTTAATTATTTAATATTTCCTAAGTCTTAAATTATATTCAAAAGGGGGATATTAAATAATTAATAAATCAAGTTATAAAGTGGCTTTGTGAAATGTTCTTAAGTGACTTAGTAAAATATTCAAAATATTACCTTGTAAAAGTCACTTATATTCTGAAGGGTGAAAAATCATAGAGTGACTTATGAAATATTAATAGCATTACTTTATAAAAAAAAGGTCACTTGTAATTTTGAATGGGAAATACAAAAGAAAGAAGAAGGAAAGTATTTGACACCTTTTGATGGACATATTTTCACGGCAGAAGAAGTCGAGCCTCCTGGTTGGGTTGGAGAAAGACCTAATGGTGCCCATTTCGGCTGTGGGATATCAGCCCTAGTTGGGATTTGAAATAAAAACTTGATGTCATCTCTTAGATTTTCGAAGTTGCAGTTTACAGAGGGTTTGAGAATCTTTTTGGAACGAACTTTGGAAAATATTTGGGTTTTGATGGCGTATTTTGTATAGAACCCTTGGGCGTAGCTTGTACAAGCACAAACCCATGTTTAAACCGCGATTTTGAAGGATATTGAGCAGCAGAAAGAAGAACGCGACTCCTGGGAGAAGAGATATTTTCTGTAGCAGCTTCCTGAAGGGTCGTGGTTGCTTGAGAGCACTGTACAGGGCGTATGGATTCTTTTGGCGTGAGCGCACCCCCACAGATATGATTCAAGTATAATAAGTGTGAAATCTGCCTGGCGTTTTGCAACCCGTGCTTCCTGGGAGGTGCCATTTCATCTCAGTCTGGGTCATCTCGCTTATTCAGGTCTGGGTACTCACATTGACTTTGCTTGTAGTGCTTATGCTAGACATTGTTTGTTGGCTATGAAGAGTTTAGAAAAGGTTGCTTAAAGTGGTGAGTCTCAGCTGTATTCTCCATGCTTATAATTTCCTATAAATATTACAACTATCGCTGTAACAATCACTACTTCATTTTGTTGCTGGAGCTTCTTTGTGTTGAAATTTCTGCTCCCTATTGCCATAACTGTTGGTTGACATTGATTGAAGTAGTCTCCATGAGTCCTTTGTTTTGTAAGCATGTCACTGACTGAAAACAGAGTTCATGAGCTGTCATTTAAATCTGAGTCACAACTTAAAAGAGTTATATGTGTGCACCTCTATGAGGAAAGTGAATGAAAGGTCTAATATAGTCTTCTAAGAACGCATAAGTGTAGAACAGTCTAATGTGATGGACTTATTTTGTAAATCCAATCTCATGGATAATCATAATACTGTTGTTTCTGAGTATTGCCAGTCTGAAATCTGATTGTAATTAATTGTTGTTCCTTCCTGAGTCTCAACACCATATAACAGGGTAAACAGTAATGCCAAACAGTCTTCAAGGACCTGAAATTACAATTCTATTTGTGTTTAGACTACTCAGATCAGTATAAATGTAATGATCAGATTTGGGGTAAACGGATTTATACATGCTCTGTTTATGAAATCATATTTTTATCAATTGCTTCATGCCATGATTTAAGTTTGATAGAAATAGAATATCCAACAAACTGGGAAGACAATTGCAAAAACATCATTCATCCGGGTAGAGACATCTCAGTGGTATCAGAGCATCTTTAACAGCAGCTTTGACAGCATACAAACTAGCTCCCTTCAAATCAAACAAGCAAACAGAAACAAAAACCAGCATATACAGTTTGCACACCAAGTGTTCGACATAATTCCAAAGGAGTCAAAACATAAATTTTAGAGCAAAAATTTGCAAGGCTCTTCACATACTGGAAGCAAGCTGGAAAGAGGAGACAAGGTCTATAATAAATCTCTCAGCTTCAGCACGAACACTGCCAATCCACTTATCTCCTTCTTCAACTGCCTTCCTCATCTCTTCGAGCCCGCTGATTGACTCTCGTGGAAGTTCAACTGGAAGCTCCACTGTTGGGTTCTCCTGAGCACATGGTTGTGCTAGATGTCACACATACCCAACTAATGCCTTATGCTCCTCTTTCAATTTCTTGTACTTTCCTTCTTTTCGTAGTAGCCTATCCTTCAGTGCCTAGAAGGAGTTTTCAGCCTCCTCGACTACCTGTGCTCCAGTGGGGCGCCCTAATTCAATTGTAGTAACAGTGTAACTCTCAGGCATCACATCACCCAGATTACACACCTCCCTCCGAACTGCAACATGGAGAGTGCGAGAACCAGCCTCATCCGTTTCCATCCTAAAGTACTTCTTGGCTCTGTTTCTTTTAGGTGACTCACTTATTCTGTTCAGAAGCTCTTCCATTTCTACTACTAGGTCGGTTTCATCCTCCTGATCTCTCCTTATCGTGCGTGTGAGCCAATTTGGAACATTCTGCTGAGTGCCATAGACAATAAGGGGCTGCTCCTCAGTTGCTTCAACTTCATGAACCTCTTCTTGAGCAACATTCGGTTGAGGCTCATCTGTCTCCATACGCTGGCTATCCTCCTCAAAACCCCGAACGTCAGGCTCTGTTTCATCCTCAAAGGCTGCCTCAAGTGCACGATCAAAGCGAATGTCCGTCTCTGTTGCTTCACCTTCATCTGGTTGATTTGCACCCTCAGGAGCATTGGCACTCTGACTATCAAGTTCTCTTGACAACGGTTGGTTAACTTCTCCAATTTCTTGTTCTTCATTCACTCTATCCCTCTGATTTGCAAACATTGACACTTCATGTACGCTGGAGGATTGAGCCAACAACTGTGTGGGCGATGCTTCCTCCGTCCTTTGAGGCTCAGACTGTACTGGCTCCTCTACTCGTGGTTTTGTAGGTTGGGCAATTTGTTTTCTCTTCTTTGCCGACATCGGTGGCCTCCGATCGCCCATGAGATTCTACGAGAGGGCAATTGATCTTCTCTTTAACCTGTGAACATGCCCATCTACCCAGCTCCTTGTGAAAGTCAAGACAGGCATAGACAAAGTGTCTAAGTCTGTGATTTCTGGCACTGCCCAATCAGGTGGTGGGATTGGTGTGTTCTTTATTGATTCATAATCCGGGTGAGTAATTCTGGCATCTTCATCAAATTTATCCGGAACCTGAACCACCTCACACTCTCTGATCAGCTTCAGGGGCAATCTGGAGAACATTCTCCTTCTGATTTCAGCTTCATCTTGTGCATTTGCCCAAAAATCCTCCAAATGAGCCTTGTGCCTATATTCTTCACCTTGCACAGTTCCAATCTTCCCTTGAGGATCAAAATCCTGCCGGCTGGTATGGAGGGTGAGGTGATAGAACTGCAATTCATCTTCCGCCTCCTTGGCTACCTGCAAAGAAGCGCACTCCTCAAGTGAATTCCCCAAAACAATAGGGAAGTGCAAACCTCCTTTCTTCTTCTTTTTTATAATTTTGTCATAGGCTATGAGTTGCCTAGACACTTCGAGCATTATCATTCTATCTGTGGGATACCTCAGTAGTCAGTAGGCATATGAATGGTGTCCCGACAGCCTTATATATGTGAACTTTGGGAATTGGACAAACCAAAACCCGTACTCCTCGATCAACTCTTGTGCCTCTTTAGATATTCTTTGTTGCACTCTCCGTTGAAGAGTCCTCATGATGTACATTGTAAAGGCATCGTTCACCCTTTTGAAGTGAGAGGTGCTCGTCAGATGTAACTGCCTACAAGCTTCATGAATTTTGAATTGACCAAAGCCACACCCAATCGGCTCCTAGTATGTCAGCCCCTTATATCTCGTCATTCGAGCCAGCATATAAATGACATATGAGCTCATGTAGAACGTCTTTGTCCTTCTTAGATTTCTGAACTGCTCATCAATGTTGTCGCTGATCATTTGCACCCAATCCACATATTCTTTTCCCTCTAGCACCACGCTACTGTAAAAGAACATCCAAGGCTCAAACGCATATGCTTGTGGGTTACCATTCACCCGGCTGAGCATCATGATCAAATTGCAGTATTCTTGCTTCAGCTCCTCCGAAATGATCTGCTTCGGCAGCTTGGCGCCAAGAGGCTTTGGCTTCCTCATCCACGTCGTGTTGATCCTCTTAGCACACTTATCAAAAGATGTAGCATACATCTTATCAGCTCTCTCTTTGGACTTGTACAACATTTTGTCCATAACTGGAATCCCGAACGCTTCGCCAATTGATTCAGGTGTGAAATTTTCCAGCAGCTTGCCTTCTAGAGAAAGAATTGTCCGATGGTCCAAATTGTAGTAGTTCGCACACTCCATAATCAGCTCATGACATCGAACTGCTGGCGGGAAACCGGCAGCTGCATATAACCCGCTCCTTACAATATTGTGCGAAGTTACCGACGGAGGATAGCCACCCTGCCCGTATATTCTTCTCTTGAAGGCTTCGAGATTGAAAGAACCGAGGTTGGTGTCAGTCAGACCTCCCAGCTTCGACACAAACTTGGATTCCGGAATAAAAGACTTCTTCAACTGTTTAATAATGGCCTGCCTGGAAGCATTTTCTTTGCCAGCCTCAACATTCCCAGCTCTGGCTGTAGCCTTGCTAGTTCCGACAGCATCTCCTCTTCTACTTTCAGCCATCTGCAAAATAAAAATCAAGCATTATAATTCTAACTTTTAAAAATAAAAAGTTCGTGAGATGGCTAGCAAGTGGAGTTGGCTTTTAAAAATAAAAACTTCAGCATTAAAACTTCAACTCCAAACCTCGAGAAATACAACACCGAAATTTAAAACTTCAAGCTTCAGCAACTTGCAGCTACAACGCTTTCAGCACTTCGAAAAATCAATCTCAGCACTTCGAAAAATCAAATTTCACTTCTTCTCAGCACTCACTTTCAGCTCTAGCACAATCTCAACTTCAGCACTTAGAGAAATAATTTTCTCAACTCAGAAAACTCTCACTCACTTCAGCAATCACTTTCAGTCTCAACACAATTTTCAACTCTGCAACTCTGTGAAGAAAAATGAAAATCCTCAGAGTTTTTATAACTGAAAGCAAATGCCCAGTTTAAGAACACTTAGAATATTTTCTTAAAACCTTCTCCCATAGCTGGGCGCATATGGAGGCCTCTACTTCCAATTCGTGGTGCATCTGGAGTGTCAAGCCTCAAGCTTAGAAAATTCTCAAGTCTTTCCTTCAAAGCTGGGCGTATTTCAGACCTTATGCTTCTACTTTATGTGGCTTAAAAACTTTAAACACCTTCAGCCTCTTGGGCGCATATGACATAGTGAGCTTGCACTTTCAATTTCACCATGCTTAGACTTTCCTTCAATCTCTCATCAAGGGCGCACTTAGGATCCAAAGCCTCCAATTTACAACGCTTATGCGTTTTCTTGCAAGGGCGCATTCTAACCTTGGAGCTTTCAATCTCGATGCCTTAGAATATCTCCAGCCATCTTCCTTTCAGCTAGGGCGCAAATGAAGCCTTGAGCTTCAAATTCACAACACTTAGAAAAAATTTCTAACTCACTCCTCTTCAAGGCGCAAATCAACCCTTAGCCTTTTAGTTTTAGACGCCTTAGAAAGTTTCCAACCTTCCTTCAAGTTCAGGCGCACCCAAGGCCCTCAACTTTAAATTTTGAATGCTTAGCAACATTTTAAGTCTCCCCCAAGTCAACGCGCAAATGAGGGTCTCTGCTTCAAGTTTAAGTGCCTTAGAAAAATTTCATCTCCCACCTCTCTTCTCTTTGGGCGCAAATGATACATCATGCTTCAAATTCCATTGCCTTAGGCGTTCCTCAAGGCACCCTCC
The DNA here is from genome assembly GCA_007258455.2 of Sequoia sempervirens. Lineage (NCBI taxonomy): Eukaryota > Viridiplantae > Streptophyta > Pinopsida > Cupressales > Cupressaceae > Sequoia > Sequoia sempervirens. The sequence goes on from VDFB02185678.1 coordinate 44,444, forward strand.
CAATCAAGGCGCAAATAGGAGGGTCTACTCCAAATTTAAAACACTTAAACTCTTTTTCCAACTCATTCCCAGGCAGAGGCGCATATGGGGGGGGCTTCTTCAAATTTGAAACACTTAGAAACTTTTTCAAATGCCTTCTAGCTTTCCAAGGCGCATATTCATGGGTAAGCTTCAAGTTTTGAGGCCTTAGTAGAATTTTAATCACCCCTTCTTCCCAAGGTGCATATGAGGGGGTGTACTTCAAATTTTTAACACTTTGAATATTTTCTAGCTTCCCTCTTCAAACTAAGGCGCACTTTACCATGTGAGCTTCCATTTTTCATGCCTTAGTAGAATTTTTATTCACCTCCAGTAGCTTCTAGGGCGAATTTTGATGCTGGACTCCAAATTTTCTCATACTTAGTGAATTTCATGTCTTTCACCTGACTTGGAGTGATTTGTTCATGCTAGCCCTGGCTTGCCCTAACTTTCTATTTTAGAAAGTTTCTCAAACTTTGCATTTTGAATTGATTTCTGACTCCGTAAGGATTGATTTTTGCTTTATCTTGAACCTCGTGATGTGATGAACTGCTGGAGTCTGATACCTGCCTGTACCTGCTATTTTTAGCAAACTTGCTAAAAATAGTAACTGCTCAGAACAAGCTCAAATTTTGCATGCTGATTGCCTAGAGGGTGTTGATCGTGGCTGGATACTGCTTCTACATGACTGTCGTGTTTTGCCCTTGATTTTAGGAAACCCTAATTCATCTGCACAGGCCTGCTAAAAATAGAAAGTGCTTGATTTTTGAATCACTGCAACTCCGTTCAGCTTGAAATTCGCGCCATGGGGTCTCCATCACTTGCTTGACCTATCCATACCGATGCCTCATGCTGACCTGCTATTTATAGCATGTTTTAGGAACGCCTTACTACAAAATAGTAAGTGCTCCGATTGTCTTCAAATTTTACCAGCGGACTCCTCGAAAGATGTTGATCCTAATGAGATACCTCGATTTTCAAAAAATTTGGCGTTTGACCCCTCATTTTGGGTCTTGAAGCTCGAAACCCTAATTCATCTTGCATGTGCCTTGAATGAGCTCCGTTCAACTCCGTTTCTGTTGCATGTCACTGTGTTCGTGATTCTGAAGTGCCAGGCAGCTACCGAAGTGAGCCTGCTAAAAATAGTAAACGTTTAAAAAAGTGAACCATCAGCTGTCGGATGAACTTGCATGTCACACTGCCCGAGAGATCTTGAAAAACCCAGAAAAACCCAGAAAAATTATCAATATGCAAGCACTAGCTAAAAATAGCAAGTTCCAAAAAAGTGGCCAACCTTGCTTGCATGCTACCTCATTGCGAAGCTCTCGGAAAACCCAGAAAGATAATGTTGACATGCACTGAGAAATCTCGCATGCAAACCCTAAAAATAGCCCTCGAAGGCAAAACTACTAAAAATAGCACGTTGTCTGTTTCAGCTCAAATTTGGCAGGCAGGTAGCTTACAGCGTTCCAAGTATAGTGCAGTTGTCAGAATTTGAAAATCTTAAGAAAACAAGCCCCAAATTGGCACTTACTAAAAATAGAAAATTGTCGGAATTCAGTGAAAATTCAGAGGGAGCCTGCTCGAAGTATCCTATCAGCAGTGCTAAGCTCAAAAATTGACTAGCCAACTCAATTTGACCTCAAAGTTGTCTGAAGATTGTAAACCCTAATTCATTGGAAAACACTCCAGACTTAGCCAAAATTCAAACCTAGGTCAAATGGTAAGTACATCACCAGACGAAAGAACGACAGAGAGAGACAGACCGAAAAACCCAAGCCAAAACACCCGAATGAAGCAAAAATTAGGGGGTCCCCATTTTGAATGGGGAGATGAGTGAAAAGGTCACAACAAGACCAACTCAATAAGAGACACCAATCTCTTGTTAAGGCACCAACCTTCTATACAATAGAATTATTATCTTCTTATGAATGTCTTCTTCAATGAATGATGAACAATTTATTTAACTCATCAACTTCTCTTCAAAATAAACTTATATCCCTTTCTATAGATCTGCCATAAATTCTTCACAAAACTTGCATTGAGTTATCCTGTAAAATCTTCTCCTTTAAATCTGTTGGTGCTTGTATATTTTATCTTTTATTCCACACACACCCTTCACATCTCAAAATCCAATCACTATTTATAACTTCATACCTGAATGAAGAGATGCAACCTTTTGAATAGAGGCAATCTTCTAAAAAGATGTGACTTTATATTCACTTTGATCACTTCCTTTAGATTCTCCTTAAATACTTTCCTTTTATCAATATAATCGCTACTCTCTTGGATGTATTAATTGTTGTCCATTAATGATAATCTTTTCTTCATTTGAATCGCTGTTTTTTATATCATAACTGCTCATGAATTTTCTTCCTTATCAATGTCATTCACTACCCTTAATCTTTTCTCTTTTTTTTAGACTGCAGGAATTGGTCGGGTATCCGTCCCCCTATAAACTACAATGCGCCTAGTAAACTTTTTTCACATGACCGGTGATGCTGGCATGACACGCCCTCCGGTACCACGGAGACGGTAGGGAAACTAGACCTCGTGACCTCTTGCCTACAACAGGATGCTTTAGCCTATTGAGCTAGGCCCACGGCCCATTCACTGCCCTTAATCACCCCTTTATTTATATGTAATTTTTGGGTAAAATCAATTAGGGGGTCAACCCCTCAAATATTAAAATTAATTTAAATTGTTGTTTATTTTGGGCACCACAATGAGTGGGTCAGCTCTATGATTTAAATATTAATTTAATTCAAATTTTCTTTTTAAATGTGGGCACAAGAAAGTTGGCCTCATCAGATAAATAAAATATGTTTATTCATATTTCATTATTAAGTAAATATTTTGTTCTTGGAGATTGTAATGTCCCCTTTTTTGAGATCAGTATATTTGCAATGGTTAGCCTACCATCTAGTCCTCATAGGCTAATGGAATGTTTAGGGGACCCTTTTGAGGCTAATCAATGGTTCATTAGTAGGATTTTTGATGCTTATCTCAGTATTCTTCTGCTCAGTGATTCAATGTTTTGGTGGTGGGCCTTCTAGAGGTCATCTTGGTCAATTTCTCCCACACTTACTATTTATAATAAGTCACTTAGTCCTATTGTTTATACTTACTATTCATAGTAAGTCATGCATGGATCAGTCGTCGTCATGCCTACATCCGGAAAATGTGATTAGATCGCTCTTTTGAGCTGGTGTTGGTTAATTAATGGGAATTCATGATTTAATTATATTATTAAAGTTAATTGACTTTAATAATATTATTATTTAATGATGACTTTATTATAAGGTGTTATAAGGGGTTAAATGGCAATTAATAAAGTGTTATATTTAATGATGCTTTATTAATTATTGTATTAAAAGCCAAATGCAGTGAAAGCATCAAAAGAAAATATTACAATAATTATTTGGCCAAGTGGGGATTTGGAGAGTATAAAAGCCAAAAAGCATTTGCTTTTTCATTATCTTTGATCATTTTATTAAAACTTGTGCAAATTAGAGAAACTGAGCAAGGGTTTTCTAGTTTTGAAGATTGAAGCTTTTTGAGGACGAAAACCTTTAGAGAGAATAGTGTCTACAAGTGTGAAAGATCACCCAAGGGCATTTTAGAGAGATAATCTCACACAGAGGTTATTACCAAGGCTTCATTGATTGTTCCAGAAATTCATTTGTAGCAAATACAGAGGGTTTCATTGACAGATTAGAAGTTGAATGGCTGGATATAATTGTTGATTGTTCTTTCCTAACTTGTCTGTGAGATTTAAGGCAGATTTCACACCCTATTGTTGGCACATGTGAAGCATTTAATGCAGGCAGTTCCATTCATGGCAGGTCGTACATCTCCTTGTTGGGCGTGATGTCTAGAGCAGGTCACCTATGTTTCAAGGCAGCAAACAACTATAAGGGAGGCGCCTAGGGTTTAGCAAGAGAATGGCAGCAATTCCTAGGCGTGGTAATCAGATACAAAGGTGTGGCAACCATTTCCAAGTGTTTCCAAATTATAGTTAATCACTTTCAGACCTGCATTTAATGTTTTTTTTTTTTTTTTCTGGGTATGCATCTTATGTAATTTCCAAGCAATAATAAAAATATGAGTTATTAGTTTAATATATTTGCTTGAGTTGTCAATTATGAAATTATTTGCATTTTTCTTGCATTGCTTGGCAAAACCCCAATTAAATCAGAAAAAACATTCTAAACAATTATACATCACAGGGGGTTATTAGAGAGACCCGCAATCTGCTTCAACAATAACATCTTATGGTCCTTCTTTGACATCAATAACAATAATCCAACAATCTCCCCTTTGTCATTGATGGCAACCTTATATGTGTGTTGTCCCTAATTTTTGACATGTTTAAAAATTAGGATAACCAATCAAAATTTTGATTAAATTTGAAGTTTTCCCCTTCTAAGGCACGTATTACGAGGTGCAAAGATTAGCGAATCTCAATTCTAAGTCTATCGTCCTTTGGGTTACCACTTTTTACGCGTTCTCCATTTTCGTGGAATTCTGAGTCATTTTTAGTGTGTTTCTGGTCAAATTCGGGTTTTTCTGACATCACTGCAAGTAGGAGTTTTTGAACCTCATTGCAAGTTACTTTTTAAAACTTTATTTTCCTTTGTAGGAACTTTTTGAAGCATTTGCAAGTATAGTAACTTTTAAAGTTCTTTACAAGTTACTTTTTTTGAATGACTTGCAATCACTTAAAAAAGTTCCGATTTTTACTTTAAACACTTGTAATAGCTTTTAAAAACTCCGATTTTCTTTATGATGACTTGTAATGTCATATAAAAAGCCCGATTTACTTTAAGTCACTTGCAAAATGATTATAAAGGTCCGGATTTATTTAAAATTGACTTGCAATAGCATAAAAAGAACCCGATTTCACTTGTTAAGTCATTGAAAAGGTCCGAATTTATTTAAAATGCTTGCAATATCATTTTAAAAACCCGATTTTGCCAAAAGGAACTTGCGTTTGTTTTTGAAAAGCCCGATTTCATTTTTGAGTGTCATTTTTAACTTGCAAAGAGCTCTTAAAAGTCCGACGCCATTCTTGATCAGAGCAGTCCGAATTCAATTTCGCCTTTCTTCCTTTTTTTTCATGGAGATCTCATAAATTCGCATGCTTGGAGATCGGGTTTTCACCTGTAAATATCCAAGTCTCTTTTATTTTCTGAGTTTGTGAATGCGCCTAGGGTTTTCTTCTTCGTTTTTCTTCTTATTTTCAGGTATGTTGTTTATTTCCTTATTTCTTTATAGCGTTTTCTGTTATTTATCGTATCAAAAACGTGATTTACATTCATGCGTTTTGCCTTTGATTCCAACGTCTTTTGTTTTAAAAAAAAATGTCTTGAAAAAAACGCGTTTTTCTTCATCTCCTTCACATGTTTTTCTGTTATATACTGAAACGTCATTTTTATTTGCCTTTTGTCTATTCACTCACATTTGTTTATATATATGTATTTGTCATTATTCGCTTCTTTTTTTTTTAAAAATGCGTTTTCATTCCAAAGTGATATTCATTCAACTCGCCTTCACTGAAAATACGTTTTCATTTATCCTATTTTCACCTCCATACAGAAACGTCATACATTTATTCATTATTAGCTTCTGAAAAATGCATCTCCCCCCCATACCATTTCATGTCTTTTCATCTCCTTTCATTTCCTCTCATTTCCCTTCCATTTGCCTTTACATTTCATAATCCTATTTCTATTCTCTTGAAAAATAGAAAAAGAAACAAAAAAAAATGATGATGATAATACCTTGCTAAAAGTAATTCGGGTTTTTATTCACTCATTACAAGCTGAAAATTTCAATATAAAATGCAAGTCTAAAAGTTTGTTTCTTTTACTTGCAATAACCTTTTAAAATCCCGAAATGTTCTTTTACTTGCAATGTCTTTCCAAAACCCCGACATTCACTATTCATTTGCAGTCGGCCCCCAAAATCCCGAAATACCTTTAAAAGTGCCTTAAAATCGGACTTTTTGCCTTTGACTGCAAATGCAATTTAAAAGTTTTGACTTGCATTTTGCAAAGTTGCAATCTAACTTTTTCATTTGTCATTTAAAGCACATGTCCCTTTCACTCACAATCAGCCTTCAAAAACCCGAAATGAGTTATAATGCTCATTTCCTGCCCTCAAACAGCCAAAACACCATCCTGAGTTTGAGCCTTCGCCATGTCTACGCCTGTAAACGTTGATGATGTCTTGACCTTATGGAACTTTCATCGCAACCTTGCAGATTCTTGTTCGATGACGGAGGAACCTGCTTCTCCAACGAACAAAAAGATGAAGTACAAGTACAACAAATACCAGAATGAGATTCCACCTTCTCATGTTGTCTCGAACATTGAAGAAATCAGAGACACGGAGATTGGACATATTGATATGTCCGAGTTTTTGGGGAGAGCTGAAAAATCAACTTCTCATCATATGCAGTTGCTGTTTGAAAGTCATATTCATCTGGTTTCCTCTTTTCCTGTTGCTGCCCTAGAGCCAGAGTTCGTCCTTGCGTGTGCAGCTCGCTTTGATAGAGAATTCATATCCATTAAAGATAATGATGGGAATGTGGTTATTAGGCCTCAATCCAGATGAGTTGCAGGAAATTATCAGCAAATTTCAGTCTTTCAAAGCTAGGACTGAAATGGAATAAAATCTTTTATCTTTATGTATTTTCTTTTCGACAAACTACATGTAAAAACAAATTTTGTAATCGCAAGTGTCTCTTTCACTTGCAGTTTTGTAAATTGTCATTACATGTAATCAAGTTACAAGTCAAATTACAATAGGACTTGTAATTTGGAATAAGTCAATTGCAAGTAGTTGGTGGTTGAGAGAATTTCTCAAGTTAGTTGGGATCCTCCCACCTTTTTCTCATGACCTCTCTCCTATAAATACTTGAGAGGGTCCTTTGTAAACATATCTTTTGGCAATGCAACAAAATTCTACCAATTTGTGTATGCATTCTAAGACTTTGAGTTTAGATGTAAATCAGATTGCAATCAATAAAAAAAACAAATTGCTTCCAAACTTTGTGTTGGTACAGATTGTGATGTGACGACATTATTTGGAATTGATTGTGAGTTTTGTGGTGTTATACAAGAAAGATTTAAACTCAATCTTGCAGACTTTGAGCTGCAAATTGTGTTTAAAATTTTAGATTGGTTTTCAGATTTAATACTACAGACTTTGAGTTGTTTGTCACGTTTAAAGCTATTATAGAACGCTCAAACAAAGGGGGTAACTTGCAGACTTTGTGTTGCTTTTATTTTCTATTTTGAGCTACTACATGTTGTACTTGGTTACCAGAAAATCATCTAAAAAGGTTGATAGGAGAGTAAATTGTCAAAGACTTTGTGCTTTCAATTTTATTTCCCGTCCCGGAGGAGCAACGGAGGACTTTGTGCCTTTATGGAAACTTTGCTTCTTTATTTGTTTACTTCATAAATCATTTATGCTTTCAGCTGTAATTCTTTTTTTTTCAAAAGAGAAAAGAATTTAGTCTTTCCTGAAACAAGAGGAGAGATTGTTGTTCCATCCATATTTGTTTTAGTTAGTTAGATAGGGGGAGCCTTCCCTTAAATAGGAGAGTTCAACTCACACACTGTGTTGAAATTACCATTTTGCTAAACCTTCTTAGTTTACAAAACATTCAACCAACAATGTGTAATCTACAAAACACACTACTCCCCCTATCCTGTTGCTCCCCCTATCTTTGTTGCCCCCCCTGTCTCTATACTTCTCCCCCTTTGACATCAATGGCAAAGGATTCCATAGAGTTGTGAGATCATACAATGATAAGCTCCCCATAAGGAATATATCTCCTTAGTGACAAATTGAAGATGATACTACTCGCAATTTTTATCTTAGAAACTCAAAAGTCTCTTTTGGAAGAGGATTAGTAAAAATATCCGCAATCTAATCATGAGTGTCAACATACTCAAGCTTCACCTATCCATCTACTACTTGCTCCCTCAAGAAATGATACTTTATAGGAATATGTTTTGTTCTTAAGTGTATCACTGAATTCTTTGAAATATTGATAGCACTGGTATTGTCACAGAATATGGATATTGGATGATTGTATTCTACTTTGATATCTTTTAAGGTTTGTCTCATCCAAAGAACTTGAGTGCAACAAGAAATTGCTGCTATATACTCTACCTCTGCAGTTGATAGGGAGACTGATGCCTATTTCTTACTTAGCCAAGAGGCAAGACTTCTTCCAAGAAATAATGCACCAGCACTTGTGCTTTTCCTATCATCAACACATCTTGCCCAATCCGCATTTGTATATGCTATTAAGGTGAAGTCATCATCTTTTGGATACCATAGCCCAAAATCTAATGTGCCTTTTAAGTACTTGAATATTCTCTTGACTTCCTGCACATGAGTTTCTTTGGGTGCAGCCTGAAATCTGGCAACCATACCTACTGCCTGCATAATATCCGGTCTTGAGACTGTGACATAAACTAAACTTCCAATCATTGATTTGTAAAGGGACCGATTTGCATCAGGAGACTCATCATCTTTACTTGTAATCTGGAACATGTTGGAAAAATTGTCATTGATGTCAAATATGGGCAAGAAGGAAATCATAGTCAAAGTTTAATACATATCCAAGGATGGTTGACTTTATGCAACATTGATATTGCATCTACCAAAGACAGCAAACTAATGAAGAGCAGCGAATGTCATTAAGAAGCAACAATAATGTTTTACATATGCAGTGATTGAAGAATGAGGAGCAACAACTAATATTTCTAAGGAGCGATCTCTTAAGAAGGTAGCAAATTTGATATTCACTATGGCAGCGCTTCTATGTTAGACAGCAGATTTATTTGCTAAAGCAGATTTGCTTGTTAAATAATTAATATGAGAAGGTATCAATTCAATATGGAAACATTTGTCTAAAGTTAAAGTTTTAAAGTAGCGATAAAGAAGTTTATATTCAGCACTGGGAATTACAAATATAAAGACAGAGACAGCATAAGACGAAAACATATAGGACAAAATAAGTATAAAACAAAAGTGAAAAGCAGTGATTAGTAAAGCCAACAATTATTCTTATTTAACAAGGGGTGCGACCTGTTTTGGGTTATGTTTATTAAAGAGATGTCCCTAAGGGAATCATCCCTCTTGGGAAGATATAAAATCATTTTGTGAGGTGTTGTGAAGGGTGTGTGTGTGAAGAATAAAATATATATCAGATATACACCAACAAGTTAATGTGAAGAAGTATGCATCATACAAATATATAAAAAGTTTACTTGCAGATTTTATGAAGAAATTGTGAGGAATATTAGAGCAGAATTCAAGGGGAACATATGCAGATTGTATGAGGAGATTGTGAGAAATTTTATGGCAGATTTATAATAAGTTTTTATAAGGAGATTGTAATCAGTTTTATGGCAGATTTATGATCAGCATCATAGCAGATTGGAGAAGAAAATTATCTATATTGAGGTTGGTTCCTCATATTATAGGGGCTGGTGCCTCTAGTAGATTGGTGCTTACAAAATTTGTAGAAGGAAGATTAATAAAAGCAATATTTTTGTCGTGGTTTTCTCCCTCAAGGATTTCCACGTAAATTATTTTGTTATTGTGTTGCTATTATTTGATTTTACATATGTGGTAATTTTGATTAAATCTTGAAGTGATTAAATAAGTTTTAAAAGGTAACAGAATATTGTTATACTAATTCACACCGTCCTCCCCTGAGTATAACCGTGTGTTCATCAGAACATAGTATGCTCTCACCTTGCCCATATTGGGATCTAGGTGATCAAAAAGTGGGAAGAAAATTGATTTGCATCTCTATTTCAGTTGATAATATTTTCAAAAAAAATCTAGGGTGGATATTACAAAAGACCAGGGTGGGACAAACTTTCGCAACTAAGTAGGAGAGACTCGAATTATCTTGGCATTGACATCTGATATGAGGATTACTTGACCAGAAACAGACAAAAAGAGGCTGCAGGACTCAGTTTCGCAGGGGTACCAACAAGATCTTTCCTGCAAATATGGAAAAAACAAAATTACAAATATTATAGTGCATCCATATTGGCCTTAATATGGACAAAATGAATGAACCCACCCATGCAAATCAAGTGGAGAAACCCATCAAAAAAGTCAAAATGAAGTATAGTCAAGACAGTATGACTAAATAAGCCGACAATATACCATCCATAACATCACAATATGAGGTTCATGACAAAATGATTGCATAGTTATGGTTGAGTCTATAGGCGTATACAACTATTAAAGATTTCTTTGGACCATCTACTTCAATTTCATAGAAAGGCAATCATGTGTATTGTATTTGAAGTTTCTTAAATAAAAGGTTTTATCTCAATTGCATATTTTAATTCCCATGGAAGTTGTTTTCTGCACCTCATTCAAAGCAATCATATGTTATTCCCATTTAACAACATATTAAGATGGTCAGTTAAGGAATTATATTGAAAGGTTTTTCTCCATTTACTATAGTCCACACTTCAATAAAGTGCCCCACTATAGAACATTGGAAACAATTACAAGAAATAGATATAAAAATAAATGTATTGTGGGTATATATGTGTAAGCATGTTTGAGCTTGTTTCTTAATATTATTGTTTGGTATAACAAGTGAATAACCAAGCACACATAACAGAAAATTTTGATTACTACCTCACAAATGTATATTTGAATGAAAACGAAATTGTTAAAAAGACAAGCTTACAAACATTAACTTCATGAAATCAGCCAAACTGAAGTACCTGAAAATATTGTTACTCCATCGTTCGAGCATGTCTCCAATATTGACAATGAATGCACTGTGCATCAATTCATGATTAATGAAAATGTCATGGATCATTAGGTTTCAAGAATAAATAGTACTCCTGAAAAAATTACTAGAAACACAAGTGTCACAAAAAATTATTAGAAATTGCTTTTGAAAACTGGAAAAAGATCACGATGTGCTTACATTACAAACCCATCATGAATAATTATAGTGTAAAATATTAGCCCCCATGTCCCTGTTGGAGCCTGATTTATAATGCTATCCACTTGAGCTCATAATCTTAAACTTTAAAAAGAAAGCTTGCATTTTGTTGAGGATGTTTACACAGAAAGGGTCGAATAAGCTAGAAGACACAAATAATAAAAACAATACAGTAAAGCATTTTAGATTATTTGTAACATTGAATAATAAATGATGCATTTCTCGAAAAAAGAAGAAAACTGTGGATGGCTTCTTTAAGCTTAATGGAAACAAGAGATTAAACCTCGCATGGACAAAATATGAGGCATATCACTTAAGGTCCTCAAGGTGCTTGAGGAGGGGTTTAAAAACACAGAAATTAAGGGTGTAAATTGCCTTTCAAGGATTCACATGATTTATATATTTGAGAGGATACAAAGATCTCTCAAGAGTTAAAAAGTTTCATTCAGACTATGCTGTGTAAAAAATAATTGTGCAATGTTGTTACAATGGAAGCATGGACATTCCAAGACATTTTCCAATAATTACCAACCCATTTATACTATTGGGCCACTGAAATGTTGAACTTCAGCTTCCAATTAGAGATGCATGTTGCTTGTTTACTTCAAGTTCTCTGTCAACCTCCAATGTAATTAACCCAGAAACTTTAATCATTCCTGAATGTTAATTCATCTTTGATACTATTATTATAGACTGACTTCCTTGTATTTGCATAAACATGTGTTGAAGAACAAGATAACAGACAGAAAGAGACATATGGGTAGAGCACATGCAATCAAACTTAAGCATTAAATGATGTAGGTATATAACATGGGCAATTAAACCAACCATGAAGTGAGGAATGGTTTATAGCAATCACTAACATCATCATAAATGAGCACCAATAAACATTCATCACCAGAATTCAATAGACAACTAAGTTCACCAATCAATGGATCCAACCACTAGGGCATGGTAGCTTGTGGTGTTTGCAATGCACACAGGAATATACATGGGTTTGTGATAGAATGTTGAAAGCAATATACAATACAATAGTACCCATTTACTTTATATAAGGACTCTGGTTCCTAGAACACCCAAGCCATTGTACCTAAAGATCAATATTCTGAGTTATGAATGTTCTATTTTTCTTTCTAGGCCACAATTAGTGCGCTACTGAAAGAGAGAATAAATGATGACTCTGATGATGAGTAGGAGCAATGCCAAACATGTATGCAAGTCTCTTGGTATAATATTTTCCATCATAAATGGTCATGAAAAATCAATGTACCTTGTGGATGCATTCCCTCTACTTTCCCAAAATGGGAACACCCTGAGGAGGTGGGGATGGGGATACAGCATTACCCCCACAACCCCACCTCCCCCCTGCTATATCAAAAAAAACCAGAAAGAAATGGGAAATCCTACAAGAGGAAAATCCCCTCAGCATGTTCCCCATTTGGGTATGCCAAGCAAGTGCCAAGCTGTCCCAAGAACGTCCCACATCCAAACATGGTTGCAAGGTGTTCCTTCAGATGTGCTGCACTGGATCTATCCCTGTGTCAACATCCTTCTCAGGCCCTCCAATGCCCAACACTCTGCACTTCTTTGTCAAACTCTCCCATCACGTATATAGCACAACATTCACTAAAGTTGTGCAAATTTCCAAACGTGAAAGGTGCTGATTCAATGGAGAGAGTTTCGAGAGCATTTATGGAGCTTGAAGCACATGTACATTGTCCTGTTTTATGTTCAAATAAATAGGAATTAACTAGGAGTAAGGAAGGGCGAGTCACAAGCTGAAAAACCCATTAATCATGAGTAGATGCCTCTAGATATCTACAATTTCAAGGTAGTTTTTTCATCACATAATATGATGTGAACTTGTCTTTTATGTGAAAACTATCTTTTACATAGCAAAATGGAGTTTTGGTTTAATGTTGCATAGGGTCATAGCAATACATGTGGAACTACTCTTAAAATTAATCTTTCTTTATGCACTTAGTATGCTTTCCTAAATACCTATGTTGGCAGTTTTGCTTTGGATCTTGGCTTTGGTTCATGGATTTAGTTCATGGATCTGGAAAAAAAATTGCATGAAGGGTTAATTTGGGGTTCATCCATATGTACATATATACATACATACATCCATCCATATGTCCATACATACATACATACATGCATACATGTATACATCATACATACATACACCATACATACATACATACATACATCCATACATACACACATGCATACATACATACATACATGCATACATATATGTATATATATGCAGCCTAAAAGTGGAAATTAAGTTTATGTAATGTCCCCTTCTAATTGATAGTCTGGATGATTTAATGGCTTATTTATTTCCCATAAGCCATTAAATAAAAATAAGGGAGTAAATTATTGATTATTTAATATTATTCTTCTCAAGTAAACAATACGAATAATAATTAATTAATATTGTTTAAAGTGACTTAAGTGGGACTTATAATATTTATAAAGTCACTTTATTTTATTTCCCTCCTAAAGTCAAAAGTTCAAATATTTAAATTTAAATATTTGTGAGGGAAAAGGAATTTGGAGGGACATTCACGGGAAGATATAATAATACATTTTGGAGGCTCGTATTATTATTGGAGTTTTATTATTTTCTTCATGGCTGGTTGTGAAGCTCAGGGAGCTTGAGAATTACAGGGTTCAGTGGTGAAACTATCCACCCTAGCCTATGGAGTTCGGATTGTTCTCAAGTTTGTGAGTCTCCTTCAGAGACAAATTTGCAAAGATACCGGTATCCAATTTAAATCAGATTCAAACCCTCCTCACATCTATTGGTCGATTGTATCAATGGGGGCACTTTAAATATCAAGGAAATTGTGGTTTATACACTTGTTAACAGTTGCACTCTTCCTTTCAAATTGTTGATCGAGTATAGTGGCTAATCATTCTGAGTTGGGTGATTTAATTCAAGGAAGTCATGGCATTTTAATTATCAGTGCTGCCTTCATTGAGTGCTAGTGAAGGATCGATGGCATTCAATATAAGTCATGGGCATTGAGACAAGGTGTGAGGTGAATTAGGATGATGTGAGCCCTTGAAACTCCATTGTTGTTTCTTCCTACCTACTGCGGATTTATCACAAGGGGCGTGTGGAGTTTTGTAGGCATGAGGCTCCCATGTGGAGGTTGGCCTACTACTATTAGCACCAGCTTTCTATAAGCTGTGGTCATCTCCTACTAGCAGTGGCATTTCACCAAGTGCTACTACATTTCCAAGAATTCTTACATATTCTCATTTAATATTCTAGACTATATGAATATCAGAAATGTGTTATTAATAGTATCATCTTGGAATATGAATATCAATTGTTCAGTATTAAATTGTTCTTGTTATTGCCATATTCCTTTATGATGCAATGGATAAATATATATGCCAAAATGATTGATATTAGCGAAGTAATTCATGTGATGAGCTTAAATACCCTTGGAATCAACTCAAAACAGCAATAGAGTAAACTGTTTCACAAAATGCTTGCCTTGTCAAATTGGGAACAATCGTAAAAATTGTCATTCTAGGTAGGGGTTTTTACAATGGTATCAGAGCTGGTTTTCCTGCCAACCTGTGGTCTTCATGAGTGATAGAGAGAAGATATTGCAACGGGAAAATAAAGAAACAATGGCAGCCCACTCATGTTCCGGAAGGGGAAACTACTTCAAGTATATTGGGGATACATCAGAGATCTTCCTTAGATAGTGGTACTGATTCATCTACATGAGGTGGTGCACATAGAGTGGCAGAGATGGGTGATAGAGGGGAAGACCTTCTTAATACATTGTTGGCAGAACAAAGAACAACAAATCAGTGTATGGCTCAATTGATGGATTTAATGGCACAGACCTTGCTCAATAACAATAAAAGCAATAATGGTAATAACCAAAATGGCAATAACGGAGGCAATAATGGCCAAGAGGATAATTTAGTTAATAACAGGACGCCAAATCGGCGTACTACACCAACTAATTCAAGGCCTTTGATGCTTGTGTTCCCACCCAAAGTAGAGCCTCGAGAAGGAAATGAGCCCACATTGATAGAGATGTAGGAGCAACTCAAATAGGACTGGGTTGATGAAGGTCTATGTTTTCAGCACAATATCTCCCTCCATGCCTATATGGATCTTAGAATGAGGCATATGCCCAACAAGGGTAACAGAGAGCACCACAATGATCTTAGGAGGAAGGTTGGTAAGTTGAGATTGCCCTTCTTGATGGTTCAGGGAAGACGTCAGCATGTGCTTGGGTTCAGAAGGTTGATACATACTTCCAGTTGAATCTGATGCCAGAAGAGGAAGCAATCAAATACGTTGCCATACATCTAGATGGAATTGCTCACGAGTGGTGACATCATAGTATGATCACCATGGGCCATGATCAAATCACATCTTATGTTGAGTTTATAGAAAGGTTAATCAAGAGGTTTGATAACAAGGACCCTGAGCTCCATTTCAAGGAGTTGGCTCAATTGAAGCAATGGGGAACGGTTGACTATTACAATGCTGATTTCCAAAGACTCTCAGTGTTGGTTACTAATATATCATAGAGGAGATTGTTGGTCTTGTTTATGGATGGATTGATGGACCCTCTAAGGGGTTGGATCAAAGCATTCAATCCTAGCTCACTACAGGAGGCAATCAAGAAAGCTAGGGACATGGATTTTGCTAATTTGAAGAATAAATTTCAGTCAAAGGGTTCTACCTCTCAGAAGGACAAAAGAAAGAAACCATTTCAGAAAGAGTGACCTAAGAAAAACAGAATGGATGATGAGACTCGGCAGGGGTTGCCGAGAAAGAAATTGTCCTTCAGCTACAAGGAGCCTTGGGAACCAAGGCACAGGTGTCTTGGTAAGGGAAAGGTGCATTATATAGAGATATGATCACAACCAAGGCAACGAGCATAGTGATTCAAATGATGAACAGTTGGGCACCAATGAGACGTCACCTAAGGGAGTGAAGGGTGGTACTCTTGCGACTATGTCCGGTATAGCAAAATTCAACTCTTTCAGAGTTCATGGCATGTTACAAGGACAAAGGATCACAATTCTGATAGATAGTGGGGCTACCCACAACTTTACTGATTCTACAATAGTTATTAGGAAGGGTTTGCAGACGGTGGAGCATGAGGGGTTTAATGTTATGGTTGCAGATGGATATCAGATTTCTTGTATGCAAAAGGTTCCTCAAATGACCATCACGATAGGTAACTATACAATTATTGATGATTTCTATGTGGTAGACTTAGGAGACACCAATGCTATTTTGGGCATCCAGTGGCTACACTCGCTTGGGAAGTATTCACAAAACCTCCAGACCATGGAATCCAAGTTTAAGGTAGATGACAGGAAAGTTGTCTTCAAGAGAATGTCTAATGGTGCTCCTAGAGTTGTCTCACCAAAAAGAATGGACAGCATTTTTAAACATCATGATGTTGCTTGGGCAGCACAATGTTTGATTTCCTCTAAGTCCATGGATAGCAGGCCTAAGCACTACCAGCATGATTTGTAGGAGGTATTGCATAGTCGTAGTGTAGTTTTCAGTGATATTCCTCTGGGGAGGCCACCTGACAGAGGGTTTGAGCATACCATTGAGCTAGAGGAGGGGGTCAAGCTAGTCATCACCACCCCCTATTAGCATCCCAAGAAGTTTAAGGATGAGATCGAGAAAGCCATCAAGGAATTGTTGGATATGGGGCATATCAGGCTGAGTTCAAGTCCTTTTGCCTCCTCTGTGGTGTTGGTTAAGGATGAAACTCTCAGTATGTGTATTGACTATCATGCTTTGAACAAGAAGACAATCAAAAACAGGTATCCAATTCCAAGGATCAACAAGTTGTTAGATGAGTTGCATGGGACTGTATTCTTTTCAAAGATAGATCTCAGATCACAATACCACCAAATTAGAGTGCCAGATCAGGACATCCATAAGACGGCTTTCAGGTGCCATTATGGGCATTACGAGTTCTTGGTCATGCCATTTGGTTTGACCAATGTCCCCACAACGTTCCAGTCTTGCATGAATCACATCTTTAATAGGCAGTTGCGAAAGTTCCTTCTTGCATTCTTTGATGATATTCTAATATACAACAAAACATGGGAGGACCACCTAAAGCATCTTGATGAGGTGTTGGGTATTATGGAGGCACGATCATTGTATGCCAAGGCCTCCAAATGTGAGTTCGGGATGACGGAGATACTATACTTGAGTCACATCATCAATGCACAAGGAGTTCAGGTGCATCAGGAAATGATCCAAGCGATTTTAGATTTACCACCACTAAGGACACTCATGGAGCTACGAGGGTTCTTTGACCTATGCAGTTATTAAAAGAGGTTTGTCAAGGGGTGTTTGTAGCTTGGGGAACCTCTCATAGACCTCACCAAGAAGGGTGCTTTTAGATGGATTGGCGAGGCTCAGCGAACATTTGACAAACTTAAGGAGGCCATGAGTACCTATCCAATTCTTGCATTGTCGGATTTCTCCCAACCCTTTGTGCTGGAATGTGATGCCTCGGGAGAGGGCATTGGTGTAGTACTGATGCAAAATAGGCATCCCATTCCCTATGAGAGCAGGAAGGCCCGTGATGTCGAGAGATTGTATTCTATTTATGACAAGGAAATGCTCATCATCATACATGCACTAGCGAAGTTCAAGCAATATTTGGTTGGTGGGAAATTTGTAGTCGATTGATCATAATAGTTTGAAGTACTTCCTGGAGCAAAAGGACTTGAATGAATGCAAACAGAAATGGGTCAGTAAGATCCAAACATATGACTTCGATATTGACTATGTGAAGGGGAAGAACATAGTTGCACATGCTCTATCCAAGAAACCCGCCATATGTTCCTTGTCCGAGATTTCAGTAGATTGGAAAGCTCATCTCCTGGTTGAGGACTCCAAGAACACATTTGCCTGTGAGTTAATGGACAGCAAAATTCAAAATGATAGGTACAAGGTAGTGGATGACATCATCTACTACAAAGACAAGATATATTTGGTCCTGAAATCTAAATTGAAGGAGCAAATTTTGAGAGTTGTTCATAACACTTATTTGGCAGGACATCCAGGATTCTCAAAACCTACAAGTAGGCTAGAGAGAGGTTCTCTTGGAAGGGCCTCAAAGATGATGTTGTGTGCCACGTTAGAGTGTGTACCACTTGTCAGCAAAATAATTCGGAGCACACTTTCCTTGTTGGCCTATTCAGCCCTTGCCCATCCAAGAGCAAAAGTGGGACAACATATCGATGGATTTCATCACCAGTCTTTCAAAGGTATAGGGCAGAGATTATAATTTTGTAGTGGTTGATCGATTAACTAAATTTGCACACTTCATGACTATTTCATCATAGTACAAAGTACCACAGGTAGCAGACTTATTCTTCAGAGAGGTATTTAGGTTACATGGATTACTGATGAATGTTGTTAGCGATAGGGACAACCGCTTCCTTAGTGCTTTTTGGCAGGAGTTATTCAGGTTGTCGAGCACAGAGTTGACTGCGAGCACTAGCTATCACCCTCAAACAGACGAGCAGATAGAGATAGTGAACAAGTGGATTTAGGGTTATCTATGCAACTATGTTGCAGGGCAACAAAAGGCCTAGGTTAGATGGTTACATTTGGGTGGGTATTGCTATAATACCACCTACCACATGTCCATTGGGATGTCACCATTCAGAGCTTTGTACAGATATGATACTTATTCATTTATGGATATGGCATTTGGTGATAGTACGGTGTCCAAGGCCAAGGACTGGGTTTAGAAGAATCAAGACGTAATATCCCTCCTATCTGCTGAGATATTTTGAATGCAACTGCTTGACTAATTTTCTTGAGGGGTTTTTGAATGTTCTGTATTTTTTTGTATTTTTGATATATAATGCCAAGAAATGCAAGAAACTTCTAAACTAAAGCAAGAAGGGAAAATACTAAAAGGTAAAAGCTTATTATTCATGAATAAAAT